>JAGKTI010036584.1:522-11044 GCA_018397915.1 Birgus latro
GTGTGTGTGTGTGTGTGTGTGTGTGTGTGTGTGTGTGTGTGTGTGTGGTATCCCATTTTTACAGTATTATGTTTCCTTCCAAATGCTGGATATGAAAAAAGGAGACTAGAATATGAGATGGATTGCACATAACGACAGTTGTAGCAAGTATAATGAGATCCATTTTTGTTAATAATAAAATAAGAATCACTTTGCAAGACTAACAGTTACTGAAAGTTGCTGTGCGGGAACCAGGTTGACGAGAGAGAAAGTTTAACATTCATTTCCAACACCACGGCATATCATCACGTGGTTACAGATGAGTTTTACTGTTTGATAGGCTTCGAGTTCGATCGCAGGGTAGGGTAGGGAACAGTTTATTGATTGGAAATTTTGTACAAAGGGAATTGTGGTCATCCACAAAAGCCACAGACATATTATAAAAGAAGTGCAGTTAATAGGATTGTACCACTCTTGAAGAAGACAGTCCAAACATCTATATGATATGAATAAATGCTATTAGTATCGGAAAGTTGACGCTGGCCCTGAGTGTCTGTCGCATGCACGGAGTCGAGCACATACCAATAATAATAATAATTACAAGTCTGTAACTGTCCAACAGACATTCACCAGTTTCCACCTACTGTTTCTTAGTGACCTTGATCCAATTAGGGAGATTCGGATTTTTTTTTTCTATCAGCAACGGTCCATACAAGGACACATAACCTGGGCCCTTCAGATTCATTGCACAGTGTCAAGTTCTTCTGGAGTTGTTGGGAGACTCTGAGGCCAAAATGTGGATAATTTGTTAACCACCTTAATAGTATAACCACAATATAAACGCTTTCCCATGCGGTAAAGTACATTTAATATAAACAAGATCTGAAGACCCTAAGGTAACTTCTGTAACATCAATAAGGGATCTGACAAAGATGTCGAAGAATGCATGTGTCTGCAACTGTTTCTTAAAATGAAGTGAACCTCAATGGGGAGAAATGGATTTTCTTTTCTTTTAGCAATAACCCATGCCAAAACACATAATTGGAACCCTTCATATTCTTTTCATAGTCTCCGGTTCTCTTGGAATAGTTGAGTCTCTAAGGCGGGAAAAATAATGTTACATCCACATCCCACTGCCACAGGCTCCAACGGCAGTACCGTAGCTCAGTATGGGGAGGACGTCGCCCCAGTGAATCGTTATTTGTAGGGTCAGGTTTTCAGTGTACACGAGATCAACTCAGGCGTCGTGTTCATAACATAAACTTGTCGCATTCATTGTCTTTTATTTCCCAAGTAATTACACTGTTTGCTTCACAACTCCAGAGCTACACTAACTTCACAAGGCCACAAGTAAAATCAAAACTGACTGAAACTCTTCTGTTCTGCCCCCCATCCTTTTATAACCTTGATCGAAACTCGAATGCTCCTAGTAACAAACGTTTTCTATGTCAGAGACATCCAAAATATTCCGGAGCTTTCTTATATTACATAGCACTCTTAATGCTTTACCATACAAACTGAAATTAAATCAGAATATTACATAGTCATCCAAATAATACATTTTAAAGAGAATACGAATAAAAAATTATGCATACCTTTACAAAATTCTTCCGCTCACAACAGCAGGCTATCTGGCAACTCTTGATTCGTAACTGAAAATGCGAGAATCACTGGGAACCTTCCAGTACCACCCTGCTAACACTCCTGCTTCACAGCAATAAATATACCAGTAAAAAACATGTCTGCACCGAGATTAATAATACCAGCGAAAACAGTATTCTCCACTGAGACTAATATTACCAGCGAAAACAATAGTCTTCATCTACGTAGTAGGTGACTTCATCTTAGTAATGACGATGGATGTAAGTGGTGACACCATTATAAAAGTGTGTAGCACGTAGTAATGCTGGGCCATAGGGAACGGATGACACATCATCCTTAACTATTGCAACTAACTTTTTCTCTCCGATAACGTACTTTACATTCATTCTCATGAGATACATTTCACTGGATGGCTTACATGTAGCCCTTATTGACTCTTACTGCTAGGGATCCTTCCAATGAAAAGAAAATCGCCTGAGAGTTGAAAGAATGTGGCATAACAGACGTCACAGAATTGAAAGACTTATTTTAACACGTGTTTCCTTTCCTTTCCTTTCTTCTCCAGATGATTTCACTCAGGTCTGGAAAGTCCTCTGTTAATCGATTCTCTTTAATGACGTGTATTGTTTTTATCTAATTGATCCAGCATCTAGATGATTATTTTCAACCCAGAATAGACTTCTAGTGTTGCTGCGGTTAACTGAAGATTATTTGTAACGTTTGAGCCCGAAAGCTTTGTTAGCCTCTGAATTAAATTATTTGGACATATCACGACTAAGAAAAAAATCGGAATAAGTGATTTAATGAAGACTACATCCAACCCTTTATTCACCCATCACAACAGTTTAACAACACATTACTGACAGAATGATGTTGATACCTTCACTCTGAGTACGGCACTGTGGCTATGTTATATGACTATTACCTCCTAGCGATATTTTTGTTCTGCTTTAATGAACAGAGTAATGAGTGTTATAGTCAGCCTCCATTAGAAACAAAAAATATTGAGGTGACAATCATTTACATAGGCAGAAAGTATAATAGAAAGTAGATCATGAAAACAATGAGGTTTGCCCCAGGAGTCCGACGTATCCCTCGTAACCTATTAAAAAAAAATAGAAAAAAAAGACGATTTGGAGACAACAGGAACGTAATAGCAATGGCGCTATCCTAGTAAAATATTTAATGGAAGATGGCTCTAACTTCTACAATGCGAGATCTCTCCCCTAAACTGAGTAAAATATTGGGGGATTTATGGGAACGCTGTCATAATTCGTACACTTAATGACTCCCCCAAATAGCATAGCGCTAAGTTGCAGGACCAAAAATGTAAATAAATGACATTCTTGTGCTGAAAGGATAATTATGGACTGTTTATGATCCTTGCGATGCGATATGTTTCCTCCAAACGGAATGCCATCGTCTAGCTCAGGGAGATTTCATGCTGGGATTCACAAGTTCAAATAATTATTATTTCATCAATTATAAAATATCGTGTGCAATACCATCTTATACAGAAAAAGTTACGTTTTAATACTAATTTACTTAATAAAGTAATTATAAGTTGAACCGCTTTACAATGTCCAGTGTAGTATTTTTCTGTACTAAGTGCTGTTGCAGTACTCTTGTATATTCAGTATATTAGTAATGAGCGAAAAGATGGATCTGACATCACTAAAAGTATAACCTCATCTATATTGTTTCACTTTTAAGGTGAACGTTTATGAAGCTTCGACATGATATATGGAAAAATTTGTTGCTCCCCAAAGACTGCATAACTGGGTTTCAAATGTTCTCCCTCATTATATCGCTATTTATCATGATTAGGTTGATTGATAGTTATGTCCCCAATTGCACAGATGAGAACAAGATTAACAGCTCCTGGAAAACTATGATAAGAACATTAATCTTACTGAGGACATTAATGACTACACCACTGGCTATAATGTCGAAATGAATATTAGCACTTCGGAAGGCTCAGAAAAAATAGTTCCGAAATTAGCTGCAGGGAGATAGATGATAAATCAGAAGTATGTGATTACTTCGTGTGCATGTGTGTGTGTGTGTGTGTGTGTGTGTGTGTGTGTGTGTGTGTGTGCATGTGTGTGTGTGTACTGACTGTCTATTTACCAACAGAATTACCTGTGTATCTTGAACTAGACGCCTGATCACAAAAGGTCAAAAATAGTGCGGATTATTGTTTTGATGCGCTTTTCAACTCAGTCTGGTGACGTTTTTTTATATTTTTTTTATATTTTACACATGCTACCCCCAGATGATTTCAGTCAATTCTGAAAGGACTTCAAGCAGTAAAAGGATTCATCATCATCATCATCATCACCAACAGATTGATTCAGACCCCTGCAGGACAAAGGCAATCCCATCTATTTCCACTCTAACTTAATGGTTGTTAACCTATTCCATCTAATCTCAGCAAATCACCGAATCTCGTCTCACTGCCTTGTTCTCTGCCTCTCCTTCTCACTCCAACTCCGGCTTGCCACTCAGTTACCCTAGTTGTCCATGTGTTATCTCTTCTACGAAGGGGTTACAAGAGTTTGCTTCTAACCTTTCATTCCAAAGGTTCTCTCTGTAACTGAGGAAAAATAGTCACATGGTTTAATAAATGAAAGTAGTAACTAGACGCCATGGTACTACAGCAGTTAAACATAATCTATGGTATACTGACTCACTATGTATACTGCCTGTTTTTTAACCTATCGAAGACCTGTAACAACTTTCAGCTCATTGGCTAAATGAAGTCAGACCGGAAGGTCGATATTTGTAACCAAGGAGAATCATTCAGTCTTAAAACAAGGACTAGTCAAATTTCATGCAACCACGACTTCATATTTATGTTGTAGGATTGGCTCAGCTTCGCCAAGTAAATATAAAGTAACTGCAGCATATAAATTCTTTTTTTCATTTCTTCTCCATCCCCTTCCTATGATGTTTCTGCCACTTACGACTAACGGACTCGATTGCTCAAACTATATGATCGACAGGAGGAAACGATGCACAGAGTTCCGTCCATGGCAAGGCGCTTATTGAAGTAGTTATAACCTCTTGTTGACTGGACTGAGTTGCGGAAGATGTACATTTTTTTCCCTCTGGACCATAACTCAACCCATCCTTGAGAGGGTAAAAAGAACATGATGATGATGATGATGTATCAACACCCTATTATTTCCCTTACTGTGATATTCTTCTATTCTTACAGTCGTGCCTGTGGCCAGACTGGGAGTGGAGGGTGGTGGGGGGGCGGAGAACGTGACGGTGAGGGAAGGAGGGGCGCTAACCCTCACCTGCCGAATCACTGCCAACCCCAGTGTCTACAACCTCACCTTCTACCACAACGTAAGTCACCAAGACTCCTATTACCTAAGGATCTGGAGGCTCTCTAACACCACTTCTTTACTGTCTTATATCCGTTTCTGATACACCAACAAATCCCTGTATAGTATTTATGAAAACTGTGGTAAAAACATCAGAAAAGGGAATAAGTTGTAATAATGAATAATAAGGGAAAAGGTGCTATATTCTTTTCACTTTAGCATGCCTATAGCTGCGATGTGCCCATTTTGAATTGTGGATTGTAGCAATATAAAGAAATTAAAACAGTATCGGAAAAATGCAGTGGGAAGGATGTTTCGCTAATGCATTGTTTTTTCTGCCACTGAGCTACATGAAATAACTTGCAAGAAGAAAAAATCCGGGTCAGATTAAGGATAAAGAACTATAGTATGGAAAACCTCCTCAGCTGACGAAAGTACTGCTCTAACATCTCTACCTCCTCAGCTGACGAAAATACGGCTCTAACACCTCTACCTCCACAGCTGACGAATAGCCTATACTGCTCTAACACCTCTATCTGCTCAGCTGACGAAAATACGGCTCTAACACCTCTACCCCCTCAGCTGACGAAAATACGGCTTTAACACCATTACCTCCTCAGCTGACGAAAATACGGCTCTAACACCTCTACATCCACAGCTGACGAAAATACGGCTCTAACACCTCTACATCCACAGCTGACGAAAATACGGCTCTAACACCTGTACCTCTACAGCTGACGAAAATACGGATCTAACACCTCTCCCTCCTCAGCTGACGAATATACTGCTCTAACACCTCTACCTGCTCAGCTGATGAAAATACGGATCTAACACCTCTACCCGCGGTGGCTGAGTGGTTAGCATTGCTGAGTGTGAAGCTGCCGGCCCGTTAGCTCCAGGGTTCGAATCCTGGTGTGGGCAGCTAGGGTCACTTGCCTCAGGTGTCCATCCACCGTTTGTTGGTTGGAAGGTAAAATGAGTACCTAGGGTAATACCTAGGGAAGGTGACTGTGGTTACCTGGATGATGCAGTGGCCTTGTGTCCCAGGATGTTGAGTGATTGACCCTCCACAGGCTCAAGGCCTATGAACGGAGACGAGCACCGCGCTAAGCGCCTCAATGGCGTATGCCCCACCTCTAACACCTCTACCTCCTCGACTGACGATAATTCTGTTCTAACACCTCTTTCTTATCGATTTATTTTACATGCTACGCCTCACTATTTTCTTGTAGTTATCTATGTGTCTTCCAGTATCGATACATAAATAATATACAAGAGAATATTAACGTATCATATAAGCAGGAATAAATCATTAAGGAATAGGTGGCAGAAGGCCTCCACGTAAATGACAAGGGATCATGATTAAGGAGGCTCCCTACCACCACTTCCTTACCGAATAACTTATGTTTATTGTACGTCAATATATTCAACTGTGCAATTTATTCAGCCCATATAGGTATTAAAAAGTTGTCAGTAGGCTAGAAGGGAATATTGAGGTGTAATATTCAAGATGATCTGCCAAGAAAGAGGAGCTATAGGGCCTCCTATTTTGACGAGGATTCGAGCCAAGGGACCGTATTCTCACTGAGGCTCCCTAATACGACTGTCTAACAAATTTACTTCTGTATATGACACGCCAGTATTCTCATGCGGGCTATTTATACAAACTACATCATAATTTCAATGGTATCAGAGGAGGTACTGAAGCGTACTAGGCAAAATAAATGTCTTAGGAAAATATACTAGAAACATTCCAAAATGGTACAAGGAAAACACCGTACAGACCTGCTCCCTAACATAAGATACAGAACCGTCGATTTACACTAATTACAGGTCGCCAAATTAGTTCTAGCTACGAAAAGACTAGGCTAACTTGAGGTTCTGTATACATGTGTCTTTCAGCCCAATGGCGTTTTTTTACATAACATTTTTACCCTCACCAGACAATTACTTTCACCTGTGGACAGACTTTTCGAACAGGAGGGATTAGACATTGCGTTCGCCGATTCCTTTACTACTAACTAATGCAAAGGACTGCATTTGTGTTGGATACGTGTAACCTCTCCATTGTAAAGAGACACCCCAATGCTTAATAACCTTGTCTTGAGATCACAAGATAAAATACGTCACTGGACTAAAGGGGTTATTGTGAGGAACAGTCAAGATCGGTTGTATATCTCCACTGAAATATTCCCCCTTGTCTGCATTTGAAGTGTTTGGTGGCTGTATGGGTGAAGACAAGTGTATATAAAGACATCACATAGGCACTGTTGTGGTGGTATCGGTACAGCTGGGCGAAGGAGCTGCCCGATTATCCAACTTTCAGCTCCTTCCCGAAAGGGGGATGATGGGGTGCAGGAGAGGGACAGCATCAGCGAACAGTCCACCAGATGCACATTCAGATGAAGCTGGCACTGCAGCAAGAACACCAACAAAAAAAAGTAACGACAGAAAAACAGAAACAACATAAAAATAACAAAACATCAAAAACAACAACAACTACTACTACTACTGCTACTACTACTACTACTACTAATAATAATAATAATAATACAACTACTACTACGACTATTACTTCTGCTACTACTACTGCTACTATTACTGCTACTATTACTGCTGCTGCTGCTGCTGCTATAAGGATGTCTTTCCTTCCAGATGAACAAGCCACGTAGGAGTCAATAAAGTGCCGGCTAGTTATGCAGATGCAATAGGAGCTAGTCATGATACGATACGGCAGCAGTATTTTGGAGGTGTTGCCCAGTGGAGTGGCGAGAGCAGTGTCCACTTGATGAGTGGCTGGACGAAGGAAGTGATGAGAACGAATGAGGACTGTGGTGATGTGGTCGAGGAGGGGCTACGTGAGGGGGAAGGGGGGAGGGCGGAACGGCAGTAAGAGACTTGGCATGTGGGGAGCACGAAGAGGTACTCGTAGGATGCGTGGTGTTGATGGTGTTGGTGTTTTGGCCAGCAGCCGTGCAGCATATGTGTTAGATCCTTGTACATGTTCTATATACAAGCGTACACAACTACGATCACAGTCGACAGTGCCACAGGTTCGTTTTCCGATAACATTTGCTAATTAAACAAAAGCTTTCAGCGTCCAAATGCTAATTCCCCGCCATAATATGTTGTTGGCTAAGATACAAGCCACCTACAAACCAAATTTGAAAACGAGATATGTTGGCAACAAATACTGTACGTACACACACAGACATACACATAGACACACACTGACAGCTATATCGCTTGCTAAAAGCTTGCGATAAAAATTCGCAAAACTCTACAGACTTCAATCACTGTACTTCACAAAAAGCCAGTCTGTATTAAAAAATATATGGCGCCTGGCATTCGGTCGTATTTCATCAAATTCTCACCAAAAGTAATAGGGATCGGCACATCCACATAGTTGCTGTTTCCTGAAGGTTTGGTGAAAATTCGTCCGCAACTTTTCGAGGCATTTTGACAACAAATATATGCATGAACACGCACACAAACACACACCGACAAAAAATATATCGCCTCGCCTTGCTAATGGAGGGCGATAATAAAATATGGTAATAATGAGAACGATGTAGGTAATGAATGCATTTTAACTAATAGGAGGCAACAGCACACAAGTCAGTCAGTTAAAGGGATCAACTGGATAGATGAAATGCGATTCCCATGACCTTAAAGCAGTTAAGAAAAGCTTTAGATATATTTCTTGAAAGAGTTGATCCTGGAGTTTCAAATGATTGGATAACAAAAGAAATTTTAAACATCACAAAGCAGAATATTAGGTCAGAAGAATTAAATGCTTTTAAGATTACAGTGAATGCCGATGACAAAGATAAATTACCTGTACTTAATGACAGACTATATCAACGAGATCTCAGGCGGACAAGTAGTGTAATAAACCAAAGAGGGAAACAGAAAAATAACCTTTTTCTTTTTCATATATCTTACTGTTTTTTTTTTTTTTATCCATCCATCTATTGCCAAACGCCTCAAACCCGTAAGGGATGGCCACAAACAAATCGCCTCCATGTCGCTCTGTCCCCCTCCATTTTACTGCCCTGCTCCAAGGTCACACACCCCTCTCTCATATACCTCTCCACTCCATCCCTCCATCTCATCCTTGGCCTCCCCCTCCCTCTCCCCCCCTCCACCTCACTCACATACACTCTCCTCATCAGTCTCTCACTCTCCATCCTCTCCACATGGCCAAACCACCTTAATTTGTTTCTCCTAACGCTTTCTATCACATCCACATTCACACCACAACGCTCCTTCACTTCCTCATTTGTCAGTCTGTCTCTCCATGTGACTCCACATGCTTCTCTCAAATAACTCATTTCCACTGCTCTCACTCTTGACTTCTGTCCCTCCACCAAGGTCCAAGCTTCACTTCCATACATTAGAGTTGGTATCATTGTAATGTCATGAAGTAGCTCACTTCCCTGTTTCTTATCATTGCTTTCAAGGAACCAGCAACCTTTCTTCCCTGCTACACCATTTCAAGCACTTCACCCTCTAAACTTCCATCCTTACTCATCACACTACCCAAGTACTTAAACGCACTCACATTCTTCATATCATTCCCATCCAATCTCACTGTATATTCACTGACTTCACTTCTCTCGAAGACAGTCACTTTACTCTTCGTTACATTCACCTTTAGATTCCGTTTCTTACACACTCTCCCAAACTCATCTACCAAGCCTTGCAGGTCCCCTTCGCCTTCACTTAACAACACAGTATTATCTGCAAACAACAGTGCAAGGAGTTTCCAAACACTGCCCTCTCTCACTAGGGACGCTCAAACATCAACTGCCCGACCTTGTATCACTTTTATTCCACCTTTCACCTTTCCATTCGATTTCCGCAACGTCCATCTCAGCAGTTACTTCAGCAAACAAGGGATGAGGCTATGGCACACCTAATGTCTGACTTGGCTCGTATCTCTGATTGGGGTAAAAATAATCTTGTTTTTAATGCATCAAAAACTCAGTTCTTACACTTAACCCATCAAAATCTTCCTCAGGATTACCAACTAATGTTTAACAATGTCCAGCTCAGTCCTGCATCATCCTTGAACATGCTTTGGGTTTCATTCTCTCGGGATTTGTCTTGGAAAGTACATATTACATCTCTTGTGAAATCTGCTTCCAAGAGATTAGGTGTGCTAAGCCGACTCCGAAGTTTCTTTACCCCCGCACAGTTGTTGACCTTGTACACGGGTTTTATTCACCCGTGTATGGAGTACAACTCTCATGTGTGGGAAGGCTCCCCACATGCAGCTCTTCTTAATAGGGTGGAGTCAAAGGCTCTTCATCTCATTAACTCTCCTCCTCTTACTGGCTCCCTTCAACCTTTGTCTCTTTGTCGCACTGTTGCTTCTTTATCTCTCTTCTAACGCTGCTTCAATGGTCACTGTTCCTCTGAACTGTCTGCTTGCATCCCTCCACCTCTACGACGGGCACGTAGTACCCGTCTAGCAACAAACTCTCATCCCTTTTCTGTCCAACTCTCTAAGGCAAGAGTTAACCGTTACTCCCAGTCCTTCATTTATGCAACTGGTCATCTCTGGAACTGTCTTCCTCTGTCTGTATTCCCTACTTCCTACG
>JAGKTI010036585.1:673-11044 GCA_018397915.1 Birgus latro
GAGGGAGAGAGAGAGAGAGAGAGAGAGAGAGAGAGGAATTTCTAGAAAAACCCGACCCCTTCAACACGATGGCGTATTCCGTAATTAATTTTTGCTTCCGATGCATTGTTTGTTTTCCTTCCTTCCTTCTTTCTTCTTTCTTCTTCTTCTTCCTCTTCTTCTCCTCCCCATCGTCTTCTTCTCTTTCGTCTTCTTCCTCGTCTTGTTCTTGTTTTTTCTTCTTCATTTACAGGTGGTCCGTATATGACCCTCTGCTTCTCGTGTGTTGCGGGGACGGCTCAGTAGGCTTTATCAATGTCTAGTCTCAGTCATTTATTCACACCTCACCTGCCACACCCACTCCCACACCGGCAGACTGAGCCGTCCCAGGAACACACGAGATTAGTGGAACGCTATTTATGGATCATCCTTTAGTTAACCCCTTCAGTCCAATGATCTACTATTTTAATTGGTTCTCACCTCCTCTGTACGTTCTCTCTCTCTCTCTCTCTCTCTCTCTCTCTCTCTCTCTCTCTCTCTCTCTCTCTCTCTCTCTCTGTTTAAGTTCTAGGGGCACCGTTTCAATACTCCGTTCACTTAAATATGGAAGAGAGTTTCACCATTTTACAGTTTATTTCCCATTGCTCAATCGCAGAGTAAGACAACATTACGGCTGTACATCCTCTCCACAGCACTTCATCGTGACTAGCATCATATTTTAAAGATAATCTCTTGCCACATCTGAGAATTCAAGATGAAAAGATGATAATTCTGGGCCAAGTGAAAGTGAACTGGGAATACGCCAACGTCAGAAACATTCCCCATTAATCTTTCCACAACTCCCTAACACCTTTTCCTAAGTGATTTATTTTGCATATTATACATTACTATCTTTTTACTTGTTCTCTGAATCATTCTTCTGTCATCTTACTCTGTATAATTAGGTTACAAAATATTAGCCAGCCGGATCCAAAATTGAATATCTGAGAAATAATCGTCTGGAATCAGCCGGAACTGTGGCAGGAAGGACAGGAGAAATAGAAAGAAATGAAAAAAAAAAAGAATGATACAGGTGAAGGAAGATCAGCACTACAGCAATAAACAAAACAATATGTCGCGAATTTCACGCATGCGTAGTAACCATGGAGATTCATTTCTACCTCACATCTAAAGCTCACAGAATTTCACGTAACCCTGCTTGGTGTTCAAGTTGTGTTAGTTGTCCAGTTCCATCACGTGATGAAAACAGACCAGCGACAGTGTGATGGCACGTGGACGGCGTTGGGAGGAAGGGGAAGGGACCAAAAGTTCATGCCATTTCCTCTGCCTCCGCTACCCGCAGCTGCCCATGATGCCACGGTCGTAATGGCCACTTAAGAGTTTTGGATTTCGAGGAAGTACAAAATATTGACACTGATAATTTTTGAAGTACTGAATCAGATCGCGTTTGAAATACAAAAAAAAATATCGTGTGAAAATAACTTTGGTATAACATCAAGTACTTGCTGGGCAATGTTAGGCTTCCATTTTGGCGTAGAGTAGGAGTTTAAATACCGTCCATTGCTTCATAGCTTCACAGTGTTTGTGAAATCGCTTGTTATTTTCCTTATTTGCGGCAAAATGAAAACATAACGTTGTTCGGATTGTACTTGATATTATGTCACAGCTCTTTTCACAAGATGTACATCTGTTTTAAGTGCAGTCTATACTGATACTACGAAAATCATCAACATCGATATTTTCAACTTCCTTGTAGCCCAAAACTCGCAAGGGGCCAGTTCTCGGTAGCATAGATGTTACATAGCACCTCTTTCTTACCGATTTTTTTTTTTTTATTTCACCTAAAAATTTTCTTGTATGGTATAGAGTGGGAGAAGACTGTGGTATGATGTGGGTTTGTTTATCTAATTGCTGCAGAGTGGTGTTAGCCTTTTATCGCCCCTCCCCACGAACGCATATAGGGCTCGAACTCACGTCAAGGGCGTTCCCCAAACATGAGGCCAGTACCAAGCCAGTCAAGTATCCTGTCCCTCCTACCGTTCATTCACTTTAATTTGGCAAGAAATTTCGTCCTTTGGCAGCCAGTTGCCTTTTCTTCACGCAGAATAAGTCAATGCATTCTACCCATAGCTCTTTTCCGTGACTGACACCATTTTCTAGAGTTAAATATCCTGCTGTAGCTGAGCATTCTAGGCGGAGGGATTTTTTTGTTTGTGTTTCTTTGGCCTATAGTCATTTTACACTAACCTGGTCTAAAATTGCCATCTTTTCATCATGAGTACCGAGATGTAAGAGTACATTAGCACCAGAATGTGATGTTCGTTACGGAGAAATGCTATGGAATGGATGCAGAGCTGTAATATTGCCCTTATCTGTCACTGGGTCACGTGAAATAAGCCGCATAAGGTCGAAAATCTGGCCCAAGTTAGAGCAGAAAGTGAACAACACCTCTTTCACTGGCATTTAACTCAACATTTTCCTGTGACCTGCTTTGATCTATTTATCGACAGAAAATATACAAGAATACAATATCCCGTGACGAGCTTGGTGAGAGAGAGATACTGCAATACCCGCTAAGGTGGAGTAAAAAGAGTAAAGAGAAGAGAGTAAGTTAGAAGACACGCGACCAATCCCTCCTCTACCTTCCGGTCGCCAGTCAAATGTCAGCAGCGAGCAGTATGCGTCGCGGCGAGTGTAATTTATCTTGCTTGGAAACTCCAGTGTGATAGGCTTCCTCTAAACGTTTTATGTAATAAATTCATATATATGTATATTTTTTTAGTTTTTCACCACTGCTGCTTTTTTTTTTTTTTTACTCGTAATATCATCACTAAGTGCACGTTATTTTACGAACATTATCTTAACTAGATAGGCTACATAGTTTTTATTTAGTTGAACAAAGTGTATTCTTTTACACCTACCATTTAACTAGGTGTATATTTTTGACACCTGTTATCCTAACCAGGTGTATGTGCTATCACGTATGAATTAGGTGTATCTTTTCAATCCGTATTCTCCTAATTCTGCTTTTCTTTCTTTATTTATTTATATTTTTGACATATTACCTGGGTATATGCTTTTTTTTTTTTTTTACGCGGAGTAGACTTTTTTTTTGCGCATATTATCAAGGTGCATGTTTTTCACGGGTATTAACAAGGTGTATGATTTTTACGCTTATTGACAGTGTATTTTTATTACGCTAATTAACTAGGTGTACGTTTTTTTTTTTCACGTATGATTAAAGCAATGAGTATGATTTTTACAAGCATTAGCTAGGCGTTTGCTTTTGACTTGTTTTACCATAAGTGCTGGTGGTGTGCCTTTTTATGTGTATAGTTTTATCTGTGTGTGTGTGTGTGTGTGTGTGTGTGTGTGTGTGTGTGTGTGTGTGTGTGTGTGTGTTTCATAAGTAACACTGCCAATGAGTAAGAACAGAGGGTAGGGGAACACTAATCTCTGCTATTTATCACCAGGCCCTCAGGAAATGCGGCCAATATCCTTTCTCCCTTATATCAGCGATAGGTTATGTGGTTAGAAGTAAATTATTGTATGGAATTTCAGTAAAAAGATATTTGTAGATCATTGTATCATCTCTGTCAGTAGAGCTACATAGAGCGAGTGGATGGCCGGTGTCCTCGCATATCACTTCCCTGTCTGAAAGGTTAATTATGTGAGAGGTGCACTTATGAGAGGAAGCCAGGATTCCAGGGATTTAAATGGGCATAGTGTGTGGACCATTACACTGGGCGTGCTCTTGATTCACTCATTTTTTCCAGTTTTCCACGCGTTTTAGACGATAATTTGCCTTACTTGCCTTTCTTTTCCTTGTTATTTACCAAGAGTTCTGTAGGGTATATTTATAGTAATTTATTGCTGGTGAACCAAGACGATTTTGTTCAGTATCATATGAGCATAGGAACCTGACAGCAATACTGTTAACAAATAAATCCTCTTATACTCGTGCACTTTCATGTATTTTGGTCTAGCTAAAGCCAGGCCATTTTATGCAGTTAATATTGGTAGTTCAAGCCTGACAGTGTTAATCCTACACTTTGAGGACATAATTCTTGCTTTGCTGGTGCTGAAGGTAAATGATTTTGTTGATCTTGACGTTTTAGAATAACTTTGTATTCGCTTCTTTGCGAGTTGGAAAGTGGGAGATGGTAAGATTGGAGGGAAAGAAAATGGAAGAATAGGTAAATGATTGTGGGCAAAAAGAAAAAGAAAGAAAAAAAAGATGTATTGCAGCTGACGAGGGTGGGGGACTGACGGATGGTGAAGCTGACATGCACGGAGGAACACCGTCAAATATTGGGCAACTTATTTTTTTTAAGTGATGGTTGACTGATTGACTGTCTGGTTGGTAATGTGAAGCACACCCAGAAAGGAAAAGTCCCGTCCCTCTGCTTCCTCAAAAAAAAAAAAAAAAAAACAAAGGAGCACTTATAGACTGCAACACCCACAACCCAGCATAACCTTTTAGCTTCACCTTCGACAGGTTGCCCCCCAAATTGAGTTACTTCACTCTTGCTAACCCTTCTAACAACTTTGATTCAAGTCAAATAAACTCTGACTTGACTTTGCCCAGTGGCCTTGACCTTTAACTGTTTGTTGTCAAAATTGATGCCTTTTATTATTGTTTTAATCTGAACTGTTCCAAAAAGTTTAGTGGACATCGAATAATAGCTGTTAAAGTTGACCTTGCCACATGATCTTGATATTTGATTTATTGCTCTAAAAAAAATACTAGGTCAGCGTTTTGGATGATCTCCGACCCACCCACCAGGTTGAATCATAGTAAATCATAGGAAAATTGTATGGGATATTCTCTTCACTCATAGATACACAGGTCGAACATTGGCACTGCCTTGTGACCCTCACCTTCAATTGACTGATTTTCAGAAGTGAATCCCCCCTTTCATGCCTGATATTTATCCTTTCAACAAGGTTTACTTAGACAGGGTGAAACTCTTTATGATGCCCTTGTCCTGCGACCTTGACCCTTGAAATAACATTCTCAAATACAATGGATTTTACTCCTTTGCTGACCTTGAACTCTTCCACCAAATTTTGTTGTGGTATTTCATTGACAAACACACACGAGGGTCAAATTTTAACCCTGCCCTGTCACATTAACGAGTGACTCAGTGGTCTCAAAATTCTTCCATTACCGTCAACCTCTTCTCCAGATCTGAAGCCTAAATCGGCAAAAGTCTTTTCAGCTTATTTTGTTAGGTCTATGTTTATCTGTTCCTGTGGCCTTGACCTTTGATCTAGTGGCTTCAAAATTCATACGTTTACTCATGGTATAACCTTAAACCCTTTCAATGAGTTTGCTTAAAATTGGTTAAAGATTTTCTTTTGTTATTTTTATTCAAACTGCAGGTAGAGAGGTGGCTTGCAGTCCTTAAGGACCGAGGCTCGAATCCCGGATGGGGCAGGGAACAGCTATAGATTTGAACTTCGTTAAAGCAGACTTTACGAATCTATCAAAGAGCACGCCGACATGTCGTAAAAATACCCCCGCTAATACAGATACAAGTCCTGTACCAGTCATCCCCAGCATGGATTCAATATAGACTGTGGGTGTTAGCGCCGAAGTGGTGGCATATGGAGGTGTATGGAGTACGTAGGAGGACTGCTGGGGCCTTAAGGAACGATCTGTTGAAGCCTATGCTTAGAGTCTCTCACACACACACACACACACACACACACACACACACACACACACACACACACACACAAACATAATCAGCTAGTAGTAGAAGTGAAAAAAAAAATCCAGATGGTCAGGTATGTGAGATGAGTCAGGATTCCGGGGACTTGAACTGCGGATAAATGAGTGTGCAGCCCATTTCACTGGGCATGCTGTTGACAGTTCTTCCTCTGTTGTGATCCCTCTTTCTTCACTTTCTGGACCCTACCTCATTCCATCCTTAAGTGAGAAGAAGAGATCGGAAGCATGATGATGATGATGATGTTAATGGATATAATACGTCCAAGGGCACAGTCTTAGTAGTGTGACCGAATGTACAAGATGGACGGCTGTATCATACATCCCTTCATTACGACGGCGTCTGTCCATAGCTTGTTCTTGATGCCGTCAGTTTGTTACCCGTCCCCGCCCCGGACGGGCTCGGAGACGGGAGCTGTTTTCACTCGGTTTGACTGTTTGTCCGTCTCTCTGTCTGTCTGTTAACAACTTTACTGGAAAACTACTGATGCGATTTTGAATAACAGTACAGGGATGATGGGCTATGACCTTCTGATCACCTGATTAAATTTTCGGCCAAACTGTGCCAAGGCCCAGGCTGTATGCCCATGCCCCCCCCCCCCCAAAAAAAAAAGTTTTTTTTCGTCATAACTCATTTCAAATTAGTCATATCGACATGCAGCCAAAACCTAAAGATGTATCTTTCAAATCTGCATCCTATAACATGCCTCATTACATCAGGGGGGTCATCCCCCAGTTAGCAGTAGGGGGGGGCAATGTCACGTGGGTCGGGCCTAAAATTTCAAATCGGCATGAAATCGTCAATTTTCACCCGATTTACTCCAAATTTGATATGTGACATCTTTGACTAAATATCCAGTTGTGCTTATATGTCAGCATTACAATGCCTGCCGGGGACGCGTTTGCTGTGCCGTGGCACCGCTTCTTGTTTTATTCAGCTGAGAAGAGAAGTTACTGAAAGGTATATTGAACCCTTGTAGCTCATGAAGTGAATGTATTTATATTGAGAAAAGTCTGCAGTATGAAACAAAAAAATTGTCTGTTTGAAGAGGTAACAGGTCTTACTACAGTGGTACCTTATTTTACTTACCATTAGTTCTTACTAACTCCAGACGATTTTATTCAGCTAAAGAGTCATCGCGTTGAAGGGGTTAGATATAGACTCCAATAAACACTTCCCTGCTAAAATGCTCGCCTAACAAAAAAAAAAAAAAAAAAAAAAAAAGACAGGAGAAATAATGATTCAAACATGACGTCCTTCGGCTGAAGGGGTACTTTACCTAAAGGGGGTCCTATGAACAGCATATTATTGGGATTCGGTGTCCTCGGCGCCGAATTTAGCATAATCTGTTCAAAGTTTCCATATCTATTAGAGAAGGGCAAAGTAAAAAATGTTTGTAGTTGTTTTTTTTTTTACAAGAACGTACTCATACTGTAGTGTACCTAGGAAGCGGAGGACAAGGCCACTTGATTCGAACCGACTGGGGTCAAGTGGACCCAGTTCGACCGAGTTGAACAAAATTAAACGCGTTAAAATTTTTACAGTGGGAATGAAGAATCAGTCTTTAATACCAATATAAGTCGAATTTATTCTGTTTCAGGAAAATTCGAGCCATATTAAGCGTATGTTTATATATGAACGACTGGTATGACTATGAATAGAAGGGGTTGTTCAAGAGAAGTACTTTGTGAGCAGCGTCGAATCCCACGTTGTGACCTTCAGAGCAAGCGAATTTGTATCGTTTTTGCCACTGGCGGGTGATTTTATACAGCTGAAGAGAAACCACAGTAACGAGGAAGGTGACGAAGACTGTACCTAACGCTTACATGGTGCTCACTTATCCTTCTCCTTCCTACAAATATAATGCGTAGTTATGGCAGGGTAATGGTTGAAGGTCTGTGAATCAACTTGCCGGGAGATGGTATAGAGTCCATTCGTTCTTGCTGGGAAATAGGATATGATGATGATGATGATGATGATGGTTATAACGATCATAAAAATAGTGATGAAGATGGTGATGGTGACAATAACTATAATGATGATGGTGATGATTATGGTAATTGTGATGATGTTGATGGTGGAGTTGGTGTTTATGATGATGGTACTCGTGGTTATGTGAATAATGATGATGGTGATGATGATAACACTGATAAGGATAATGCTGGTGATTAAGCGTTTTATCTTTATTCATCATTAATACCAGTACAAAATCTAATATATACCTTCCCGTCAGCGTGCAATACTATAATTCGTTTATTTTAACTTGTCACGGATTTTGGTCTTTTTGCAGCTTATTTAACGAAGCTCAGTGGCAGAAAAAAAAAACAATCTTACGGCTGCATGTCTATTCAGTAGCTCTTCGTGACTAGCACCAGATCTAGTGCTAGTCTCTTCTTAGAACTCAGCATTCTAGGTGGAGAGATAGCAAGAGAGGGCAAGTTAGAGTGAATAGGGCATAACGCCTTCAATATAACGATGTAGTAATTCATTCTTGCTACGGACACACGGTCCAGGTCAGACTGGGGGAAGGAGCCTCGTGCTGAAGGGGATACGGGGAGGTGTCTACATCACTTTCGAAATTCATAAACGTTTTTTTCACTCCTTTTCTCTCAGCCAGCTAAGTAGTTTTTGATACATTACACTGGTATATAATTTTTACAACTGAACTGAGAAGGATATCAAGCCTATGGTGTGTCAGCCAAGAATGAATTACGTCATGTTTGCGTGGGAGAAATGAACACGATTGCCACGAAAATATATAGTCCATATCTGTTCATGAACCTGGAGAGGGATGTCTGCATGTGGTGTGTCTGGTATAACTGGACGGTGGAGATGCCCTGTTATATTAACATCCCTCAAATCCCTCCCTTTTCCCCCCAAAAAGGAGGATAGTGGTCTGCAGGATAGGGCAACTTCAGCCTGCAGTTCACTGGGTTCACATTCAGACCAGCCTAGGTTTGCAACTACTACTACACTGTTACTACTAATACTACTACACTGTTACTACTACTACTGCTACTACTACAGCTGCTGCTACTACTACTACTACTACTACCACCATTACAGTCCATTCTCAGTGTGAAAACCCTTAGGTGTTGTGCGGGCAATCTAGGCAACATTTCTGGATCCGCCCACGTCGAATAAATAATAATAATAATAATAATAATAATAATAATAATAATAATAATAATAATAATAATAATAATAATAAAATGCATATTTACATTTTGCTAGTGTTACATACGGCTTCTTTGATTACTATACTCCGACCACTTTTACTTGACTTAAATTTGCCATCTGTGTTGAATGCTGAGCTGTAACATTTGATTAACGCTAAGATATGGTGCTAGTCACGAATAATTGCTGTGGAAAGGATGTGGAGCCGAAATATCATCTTACTGTATGCTACCACTGAGCTACGGGAAACGAGCTGCATAAAGTCGAAAGTCTCCGTCAAGCTAATGCGCATGAAATGAAATGGTAAAGTAGGCAACAGTGATAAATACAAGAAAGCCGACTTCACTTGTCTATGTGTATATTTATGTACAACAGCTCATAATCAATACAGTCATAAAGAACAGCTTATAATTCGTGGTAAAAGTGCGAACATACATTTTTGCACAGTGTATCTGAACAATTCTTTATTGCACTTTTAATGTACTCGGTGTCAATATGACACAGATAACATTAAAAAGTAAGGTGTTCGGTGTATAATAAATATCTACCTATTATTAGTTGTTGTTGTAGCTCTAGGTTCATCTGAAGTGTGAACTCAGTGGCTGAAGATGTCCTCCTCATCCTGTCCTCCATCCTGCTTTTACGGGACTGGGAGGGAACTGAGGGACGTTTGTGCAACCAGGTAGTGGAGCCGCCAGGCTAAATTGATACTACCACGTGAAGGCTTCCCTCTGCAGCACCAAATCACTAAGAAAAAGGCAATAAACGCCAGTCAATATACGGGTCATAATCCCACATTCATCCTTCACGGCAACTCGTATCATGGTTGTCTTTGGCTGCTCGTTGTCCTTGTGATTGTTCTTGAATGCTGTAGTTTTATTGATTCTATCCAGGGAATACACCGTATGTACTGCAATAACCTTAACTGCCCCTACGATGCGGTGAGAAGGGGGCGTATCTGGGATTGGCATATCATTGTCCTCTGCTTAACCCGTTGGCATCTATCATATTTTATTCTTACCATTTCCAGACGATTTTATTCAAAGCCTTTTTTTTTTTTATCTGGTTGGGTTTAAATATGGCTTCCATTAATCACTACACTACTAGGAGGCCCTTCTAAGCTTAATAAATCATTTGGCGGTAGCAAGAATAAACTAAAATAGACGTCACCGTACTGAAGGGGTTAATATCGACATATAGAGCAGTTGATAATGCAGTTTCATGCTACGCCCTCCCCTTCTGGAGGAGCTAAGGAGCTACCCCATCAAGAGGACGGTAGTTAGTGTACGTAGCCTCCTGTGACTGCATGGGTTTCCTGCCGTCAACAAACAGAATTATAACAGACTAGAATTTATGAGCTCATGGTGAAGGCAGATGTCAGTGTATGAGTATGAAGATGATGAAGTGGTTTCTGAATCCGGCATAAGGCGAGCACGTGTGTGTGTGTGTGTGTGTGTGTGTGTGTGTGTGTGTGTGTGTG
>JAGKTI010036586.1:0-11043 GCA_018397915.1 Birgus latro
TCTCCCCCCCTCCACCTCACTCTCATACACTCTCCTCGTCAGTATCTCACTCTCTTTATCAGTCCACTCTTTCTTAATCCTTCTCACGTATCTCTGCCATTTTACTGACTTAGTGTGTTTCAAATCTTTCTGCATCCCACATTCCTCCAATATTTCCTCTCTGTTTTAAGGATTTTCTTCTTTCTTTCATTCTCTTTCTCAGCCCATCATTTTGGTGTCTTTCTCTACACTTTTCTTCCATTTTATTCTCTTTGTTGTGTTCCTCTATTCCGATCTCTTTATTGGCTTGCATTCTGGATGAAGATTGTTTCTAACTTCTTTTCTCTTCTCTCTCTCTCCTCCACCTCAATCACATACACTCCTCGTTAGTCTCTCGCTCTCATACTATTACAAAAGATACATTATGAAGCACAAAAAAATATACATCACGAAGTACAATAAAAAATACATAACGAAGTACAAAAAAATACATAACGAAGTTTAAAAATTACATCAAGAAGTACAGAAAAATACATAACGAAGTACAAAAAAATACATAACGAAGCACAAATAAATTACATCACAAAGTAACAAAAATTACATAAAGTACAAGAATTACACTCAGGAAGTACAAAGTAATGCAAAAGTACACATGCATTACAGAATATAAATGTAATAAAATGTACAACCCTACCGTAGTCCTCGGCGCGGTGGAGATGGAGCTGCTGCTGATGATGTGTTGGCACCAAGAAGAGTGACTGTGTGATTTTTATTCCCCCACACTGCCTCCTGGTTGGCCATACTTCCTGACAACACCTAACACACACACCCTGCCTTATCCTGTCGCCCTTATACTCTCCCTGTTCTAACCCTACACCTCACCCTGTTCTAACTTTTACCCTGTTTCTAGCGTTGTTCTACTCTCACCCTCACTGCTGACTCCCTACCTTAGCCTCGACCTGCCATCACTATGCTCTCACCCTCCCTTTGGCCTCACACGCAGTCACCTTCTTCTCACCCTTCCCTTGGCCTCATGGTCACTCTTAAGCTCTCACCCTCAGTTTGACATAACACTCACCCACAATCTTCAGTCATCCTACCCTGGCCTCACCATCACTGCTCTCACTCTCAATTTGCTTTTGCCCATACCTTGGCCTCGCGCACACATTCCTCGCCCTGTATCCTTCATCCTAACCACATCACCCTTACGCCTGTTTTGGACATCTATGCACTCTCACCGCTCCTCACTCTGAACTACACAATATACCTAAAACGCACACTGACAACAACACCTACAAGCACCAAAAAGGGGAGAAAATGCTCACCTTGCAGGTGACTGGGACTTCCGTGCCACAATGGCTTACCCCACTCTCTCTCGTAAGCCCCTCCTCCCCGCAACTGGAACAGACCCGAGGTAGCAGTCCGTGTGCATTACTCTCCACCTGGGCCAGCCCTCATCAGACTTGGGTTGGGACTTTTGCACCTCAGCATTCCCACGCAGCGGCCCAGCAACTTCCGCCAGAATTGCTGGTGAGGAAGCGACCACCAGTTCATCCCCGACTGCTATCCTCCCCCAGGAGCAGAAACACGGTCGTGCCTGCCAGGCAGACCTGCGTGATGGAGTCCACCGGATCCCTCCTACCAGCCCTGGGACTCAGAGCAGTGCTGTGGCAGCGCCCATCTGACATACCACTGCGGTGTCACCTGCTGGGAACACCGTGGCTGCGCCAGACCCTCAGCAGGACCAAGGTAGCGCCCGCCGGGCATGCCCCACCGAGAGCACCCACCGGGTATCTCCCTCCTACCGCCCTCGGAGTAAGGGGCGCCTTGACAATGCCAGCCGGGTTTGTCAGGCAGAGGGAGCATCCGCTGAAACTTCCCTTCTCTCCCCTCCGTCAGGATGCCTTGGTAACGCCCGCCAAGCTTGCCAGGCTCAAGGAGCATCCGTAGGATCTCCTCTTCTCCCAGAGCTGAGTTACGGCAGCGCCCACTGGGCCCACCAAGCTGGGGGCGTGAGCTCCAGCTCCCCCTCCTCCACGAAGCCGGAAACTCCGGAAGGGGAGTGAGTCTCTGGCTCGGCCCAACCCTCCTGTGGCCGAGTGGAACGCCCTTCTTTCTCCCCTATAGGTCCAGCATGTGACGGACGTGATGCAGGGATCTGGTCTGCCCAGCTACCCCTCTCCCAACGTCTGGCACTGACGGACCCTTCAGGGCATCCAGGCCACAGGCAACTCCTGACGGCCTCTCTCTCCCGAGGCCACAGCCCTCCACCTGTGAGGGGCACCCACTCCTCCTCGGGCTCACCCGAGATACCTGGCATCCTCGGCACCCCGACCACGGCCTGGGCAGTATGCCAGGCCGCCTGCCTCCTGGCCCTCTTCGGTCCTAGTCCCAAGGGCCCCAGTACTCCGGAGCTGCCTCCCAACACAAGGCAACGCCCCCACCTCCTGCAGGCCTCCCTCCTACCCTGGGCTGACACTTGAACCTCCAGAGAGCGTGAGGATGCTCTCTCCCTCTCCGGCAGTCACTCCCTGTCCTGTGTGGGTCTCCTCAACTCCCCCAGTGTTCCCTGAGTGTGCCCTCCCCTCAGAGAACAACTCCCTCCCCACCCCTCCCCCAGTGTTCTCATGTTCTCCCCAGTATGAGTGAACCCAACAGCGATATCCCCAGTGACTTTCCATAGACCCAAAAACCTACTCCAGGTTCAGTGTACTCCACAGTGATATGAGGGAGAAACCTCTGAAAGACAAGTGTGAGGCAAAAACTCATTGTGTAGCCCTAAGACAGACACGTAGTGTGCCACAGACTCATCATACCCAGTGTGCCACCCTGCTATTATATTCTGTAACTTAAGCTGTTGTAATTGAACTCTGCAAGTGCCACATGTAGTATTCCATATTGTATTGTTCTTCCCAAATCTGGTCAATATACGTGCTGTACTGGTTTGCCTGCATTTTTGCCCTGTTCCTTTGTTAAATGTTCTAACCTGGTCAGGTAGTAAAGGACCCCATAAGCTTGTGCCTGTGACTTGTGGTGTGAGGAGTTGCACCTCAAGACACAGTGGGAAACCCGAGGTTTGAGCCTGTGTGCTTATGAAGCGAGAGGTTGCGCCATAAAAACACAGCGCATAACACTGGTGGTAGAGTGTTATGCACTTACCTCAGGCCTTTGCTGGTTCCATCTTTACGTCATTTTGAAGTATTTCCAACTCCCGTCACCCATCATAGGAATACTGGTACTATATTACAGTAGACCAGTTGGCCCACACTAGTCAACTCCTACACAAGTGTGACTAAGTAAAAGAATAAGTCATATTCCCACTGGCTGGGGAGACACCCAAGCACCTTTCTTTACCAGTTTATTTCTGTATATACATATCAATATTGCCCTGTTTATGGTCACTAACTACCACCGTCCATACATCAGTGAGAGAAAGAAAAGAGTTGTGTAATGTCAGTAAAACCCATCACAAGCACTCAGGTGCTGGAGTGCCTCCTATGCTACACACCACTGCCCACTACTAATGAAGGCTTTTGTCAGTCAGTCTTCAAACATTAGAAACTTCACAACTGGAGTCCTCCAAGGATCTGTTTTGTCCCCTACACTCTTTAACCTATACATGCATGACATACCCACACCCCACACACAACAGATAAACATAGCTTCCTATACAGATGACATAACACTTACATGTACACACCAAAATGCAAACACAGCTGCAGACATCCTCCAACCTTACCTCAACACACTACACGAATGGTTCACAACAAACAAGCTCAAAATAGCCCCAGCCAAATCTACAGTGGCCCTTCTCACAAACTGGACAGCAAAACACAGTCACATCCCACACCTCACCATAAACAACACTCCCCTACCACACACACAAAATCTTTGGTGTAACATACAATACATCAATGTCATTTAAACAACACATCACAAACATCAGAAATAAATTAACACCTAGACTCAGTGCCTTGAGGTCACTTGCCCATACAACATTTGGACACAACAAAGAAACCACCACCACAGTATACAAACAATGTATATGTTCAGTGATGAATTATGCAAGCTCTGCTTGGGCTCCCAATCTCACCAAAACACACTATAACACTCTTCAGACCATACAAAACAAGGCCCTAATTACAGGCTGCACAGCTACTACACCTACAGACCACCTACACAAAGAAACCAAAGTCCTCAAAGTCAAGGATTATCTGGACATGAGAGGCACCCAAACTCTCGCTGCAGCCTCCACAAACCCACAACATCCACTACACTACATGGCAACACATCCACGCACACCAAGGAACATCAAAACAACACCCAGCACACAATATCATACACAAATACTGTCATCTCTTCCCCCCTGCCTGCCTCAGACCAGCTTCCAGAAGCATATTCATACTCAAATCACTCACCATTCCATTCAGTCACTTAAAGACAACACACAGCTGCATACACGGGCTCCTGATATCCACCCTTCTGAATCCTATCTCCCTCGTGAGGACAGGGTCCACCTGGCCAGGCTGAAATGTGGGCATCATCCAGCCCTCTTAAGTTATCAGAAGAGGATGGATGACTCCACAGCTGATGCCTCTCCAGGATGTAACACAGCACCCCATACAATTAAGCACATCATAGAAGACCATTGCACACAATCACCTATGCCAACAACACAACATACACTCCTTGAGTGATCTGTGGGAAAGCCCGGTCTCAGCAATGGCCTTCCTTAGGGACTCGGGGCTGTTCAGCCAGACTGCCTAGGGAATAACTACTACTACTACTACTACTAATGAAGGCTGTCTCATTTACCTGCTTCTCTTCCAAGTAGTCTTGTCAACAGATGCTTATTATCAAGTGTACAGCACATGTTAGGAGGCAGATCACACATGCTAGGCAGCAGATAACCAATGCACATGCTGGGCGGCAGATCACACACATGCTGAGCTCCATTGCACATGCTAGGTGGCAGATCACCACACATGCTGGGTGGCAGATCACCATCCTCCTTTCTGGGGATGCTGACCACAAGTGCCCTGGGATGACCTCTAGCTGAATGAGGTCAAAGCAATATATGAAGCTAAATACTGAAGGTTTTAATCACTCAGTTCAAATGCTGCCATCCTTCCTCTGAGGGAATTCGTTCACAAGGCCAGTATTCCCATTAATTAAGCAAACTCCCTAGCCCTTAGTTATTTACTTTTGGATACAGCTGGTTAACCCTTTAACCGCGGGGTTGACGGAGGCAGTTCCTGCCCGTACTGCGGGGGTAATTCGTGCTCCGACTCACTTTTTAAAAATATTTGCCAAAAATCAGTTTTTTGTCCAAGAGTATTATAATTATATAGGCATATGGCACATACCTTCAGCTTTCTCATGGCATGTTTTTTTTAACACTCGTCGACTACCGTATGACTTGTGGAGACTTCTGAAGTTGGGTAACGAAGTCTCCAATTTAAACTTCCCGATAGCCTGTATATTGAATACCAATGCCTGATATTTTCACTAGAAACACTAATCAATTATTTCCCAGGAGGTTTGATCCATTGCCACCAACCATCATGAGAGTGACGACCCGCAGTTAAGTGGTTAATAGGATTTTGCACATTTTTTTTAGGAAAAGTATGGTGATATTTGAATGATTTAAATAACATACAAAAGGACAGATACCCTGCCCTAATGTGGGAAAGGAGGTCTGGATGATATGATGATGATGACGATGATGAGAAAGGGACAGCAAGGGGTAATAAGCAAAATAAATTACTTGGGAAGAGGCGTTAGGGAGCTTTCTTAACTGAGGAGAACACAGGCCATGATTTTAAAAACTGGCTAAACACTGAGTCAAGAGAACATAACTGAGGATAACTGAAGAAGGTTGGCAGGCAAAAGCACATCAACACAGAATATGACACTGACAGAACACAGCACATAAAGAACATGAAAGTGTAGCTGCAAAAACCTGGAAGAACAAAGAACGTAACTATGAACATGCACATAAAGGCTGGCAAAACAACAAACAAGCAAATTTAACTGCAAAAGGCTGGCAGAGCAAAACATAAACAAAGAGCATATGAGTTGGAAAAACAAAGAACACATGAGGGGACAACTTAAGGCAGGTTAGTCCATGCTAGGCTGCTCCTGTAAGTGACAAATCTATAAGCAGATGTATATAGTAAAGAAAACTATAGCACGAGTGGATGGCCCAACCAACAAGAGACCACATTATAAGTTGTATGGCAGGCACTGTAGCTCCTTTTTGTTAGTGACTTATCTTACTTTTTACAACTCAGTATTATCCTGCATCATTTTCTTCATTACTGTTGCAAACAAAAGAATTCTGAGATGCAATGAGAATGAATCAAAGCTGTATTAAGTCTGCAAAAGCCACTTGTGGTATGACCCTGGCTTCTAAAACTTATATTTCACATGATAGGCAATTTATTTTTCACTGTGGGATGAAAAATGACAAGAGATACACACAATTAAACATTCCCTGTCATTCTTACACAACTGCAATCATCTAACATTTTCCCACAAATACTCAGTCATCTAACATTCTTACACAATTACTCAGTAATCTAACATTCTTACACAGTTGCAGTCATCTAACATACATACACAGTTGCAGTCATCTAACTCTTCAGGGGGAATAAGAAACACTTCAGTGGGGGATAAAAAAATAAACATTCACAATATTTATTTATGCCTTGATGGCGTACCTGTGGGGTAGGAAATTCACCTCTTGGTATCTTAGGTGTGAGGCACTTCATCTCCCACTGTCATGTTGCATCAGATGGCATTGGTCTTCTTGGGACACAGTTCCAGGGTCCTGAACTTCTATGGGTGGAAAAATCTGAGTTAATACTACATAGTTTTCAGCCAATGGAATGGGATTATTCCTACAACAAGGAGAGTCATTGGCCTCTGGTTGCTTCTTCCCCCCCCCCCCCAACACACACACAATGGGGCAATAAATGGCAAATGGAATTTAATGTGGACAAGTGTCATGTAATTAAGTTTGGTAAAAGCGAGGAAAAAAACAGATTGGGATTATAAGTTAGGAAGATCAACCCTACACTTATCAGAAAGGGAGCAGGACCTAGGAGTGATTATCAGTAACAGACTATCTACAGCTGACCATATCATTGAGAAGGTACGGAACATGTATACACTGCTTGCTTATAGGAGAACAGCGTTCATATACATAAAAGAAGACATCCTGAGAAAGATAATAACATCATTCATCAGACCAACCCTGAAGTATGAATCAGTAGTCTGGAATCCTCATCTCAAAACCACACAGATAAGACTGAAAAAGTACAAAGGGCAGCTACAAGATGGGTTCCAAGCTTAAGGGATCTAAGCTATAAAGAAAGACTAGAAAAACTGAATCTACCAACACTAGAGGAGAGCAGGAAAAGAGGAGACATGATTATGCAATATAAATGCATATCAGAGAAAGAGAAAATAGACATCACTGCCTTCCCCTGACTTCCTCATGGCTGACATTAAAATTTCTTCAGCTGATGTACTTTCTGTCAACACTGGCCTAAATACTAATAAGGCATATGGGCCTGAAGGAGTCCCTCCTGTTGTCCTCAAGATCTGTGCTTCTGTGCTTACACCCTGCCTAGGTAAACTCTTTTGCCTTTGTCTTTCAACTTGTACCTTTCCTTCCAGGTGGAAGTTTGCTCTCATTCAGCCAGTCCCAAAGAAGGGTAACCATTCCCAACCCTCTAACTATCGTCCTATTGCTATAACATCCTGTGTCTCAAAAGTTTTCGAGTCAATTCGTAACAGAAAAATTTTAAAGCATCTTTCCTATCACACCCTTCTTTCTGATCATCAGTATGGGTTCCGTCAGGGACGCTCCACTGGCGATCTTCTCACCTACCTTTCAGAATCCTGGTCATCTTTCTTTTGGGACTTTGGTGAAAATTTTGCCACTGCACTTGACATTTCAAAGGCTTTCGATCGAATCTGACATAAATCTTTAATTTCCAAACTGCCCTTTTACGATTTCTATCCTTCTATCTGTGCCTTCATCTATAGCTTCCTTCTGGTCGTTCTATAGCTGCTGTTGTAGATGGCCATCGTTCTTCTCCTAGATCTATCAACAATGGTGTTCCTCAGAGCTCTGTCCTATCACAAACTATCCCCTCGTTCACTGATGATTCCGCCCTTCACCTTTCCATTTGGTTCCCGCAACGTCCATCTCAACAGTTGCTTCAACAAACAAGGGATGAAGCTATGGCATACCTAATGTCTGACTTGGCTCGTATCTCTGACTGGGATAAAAATAATCTTGTTTTTAATGCATCAAAAACTCAGTTTTTACACATACGAACCCGACACCATCATCCACAGGAGTACCCACTAATGTTTAATAATATTCAGCTCAATCCTGCATCATCCTTGAACATGCTTGGGGATACATTCACTTGGGACTTATCTTGGAAAGATCATATTACATCTCTTGTAAAATCTGCTTCCAAGAGATAAGGTGTGCTAAGCCAACTCCGTACTTTCTTTACCCCTGCACAGTTGTTGACTTCATCTATCTATCTATAGCACGATGCCCTAATCCCGCAAAGGGTGGCCGCAGACAAAACGCCTCCAAGTCGCTCTGTCACCCACCATTTGACTGCCCTCCCCCCAGCTCACTCCCCCCTCCCTCATATACCTCTCAACTCCATTTCTCCATCCCATCCTCGGTCCTCCCCTCCCTCCACCCCACCTGCATACACCCTCTTAGTCAGTCTTTCATTCTCCATTCTCCCCACATGTCCAAACCACCTCAGGGCATTTCTCCTAATCTTCTCAGTCACATACACATCCACCCCACAACGTTTCTTCACTTCTTCATTCGTCAACCTGTCCCTCCATGTCACTCCACATGTTCCTCTCAAGTAAATCATTTCCACTGCTCTCACTCTTGACTTGTTACCCTCTAGCAAGGTCCCTGCCTCACTTCCATACGTCAGGGTAAGGATCACAATACTGTCATGCAGTGACTCCTTGACTTCCATACTCACCTCCCTATTTCTCATCACCGCTTTCAGTGAACCAACAACCTTCCTTCCCTGCTGTACCCTTTCAAGTGTTTCATCCCCAAAACATCCATCCTTACTCATCACACTGCCCAAGTACTTGAATGCACTCACATTCTCCATATCCTCACCATCCAACCTCACTGTGCATTCTGTGACTTCATTCCACTCAAACATCATAACTTTACTCTGGTTTACATTGACTTTCATATTCCTCTTCTTACACACTGTCCCACATTCATTCATCAGACCTTGCACCTCCCATTCATCATCACTCAACAATACTGTATCATCAGCAAACAACAACACCGGAATCTTCCACATCTCACCCTCATTCGAGCCACCCCCAAATCCACTGCCCTTCCTCGCACCTCCTTTACAACCTCATCCATGTATATATTAAACAGCCATGGAGACACCACACAACCCTGTTTCAGTCCCACATTCAGATCAAAGGACTCACTCACCTCACCATCCACTTGCACAGTAGCCCTAGCTCCTTCGTACATACTCTTCACAGCACTTAACAATTTCCCATCCACTCCATATATTCTTAACACCTTCCACATACCTTCCCTGTATATTCTGTCATAAGCTTTCTCCAAGTCCATGAAGGCAGCATACACTTTCTTTCTCTTCTCTAGATACTTCTCTACTAAACATCTTAGAACAAATATCTGATCTACACACCCTTTCCCTTCCTAAATCCCCCTTGTTCTTCTCCAACTAACTCCTCTGTTATATGCCTAACCCTATCAATAAGTATTCTACTATATATTTTTCCAGTCACACTAAGAAGGCAAATACCCCTATGGTTACCACATACTTCTCTCTCCCCTTTTCCTTTATATAAAGGAACAATTATACCTGATTTCCAGTCCTCTAAAACCCTTCCCTCTTCCCAAGCCAATCTACACAACTTCCATATCCACTCCACAACAATCTCACCCCCATACTTCAGCATTTCACCACACACTCCATCAATTCCTGGGCCCTTTCCCATCTTGATCTTCTTCATTGCTTCCACTACTTCTGCCCTACTGGTCTCCTCCTCCCTCCTCTCACTTCTTCTTCTCCAAGCCATTCCCCAACCACTTACACTCACACTGCTCTCACTCTCTACATTCAACAAATCCTCAAAGTGCTCCTTCCATCTCCTCAATTTCTCTCTCTTCTCCACCAGCAATCTATTAATCCCATCTTTCACTCCCCTAATATATCTCCTTTCACACTGTCTTACTTTCTTTACCTCCTTCCAAAAAAATTTCTTACTCTCCCTCCATTTTACACTCAGATTCCTCCCAAATTCTTCATCCACTTTCTTCTTACTCTCTTTCACCAATCTCTTCACCTCTCTTCTCCACCTCACATATACCTCTCTCTTCTCTCTCTCATCTTCTCCCCTACCTCTGCTTGCTAGCCATTCACTATATGCCTTCTTCTTTTGTTCCACAGCTCGTTTCACCTCATCATTCCACCATGCTGTCCCTTGTACACCCCTGCATCTCCTCCTCACTCCACAAACCACCTCACACACTGCGGGTTTTATTCACCCCCATGTGGAGTACAACTCTCATGTGTTGAAAGGCTCCCCACATACAGCTCTTCTCAATAGGGTGGAGTCAAAGGCTTTTCATCTCATTAACTCTCCTCCTCTTACTGGCTCCTTTCAACCTCTGTCTCCTCGCCACACTGTTGCATCTTTATCTCTTTTCTATCGCTACTTCAATGGTCACTGCTCCTCCGAAATATCTGCATGCATCCCTCCATCTCTACAACCGGTGCGTAGCACCCATCTAGCAACAAACTCTCATCCATTTTCTGTCCAACTCTCTAAAGCAGGAGTTAACTGTTACTCCCAATCCTTCATTTATGCAACAGGTCAACTCTGGAACTGTCTCCCTCTGTCTGTATTTCCTACTTCCTACGATCTCCAGTCTTTCAAACACAGTGTGTCCAGGCATCTCGAAATGAACGGATCTTGAATTTGGCTCTCTTTTGTATTGTTTTT
>JAGKTI010036588.1:932-11043 GCA_018397915.1 Birgus latro
CACTTCCTCACCCTACTCAAGATCAGATCATCCCTTTCTTATTTTATCTATACTTCCCTCCCCATCTGATTTCCTTTCCTTCCCTTCTATATTTTTTCCCCTTCACCTCACCTCCTCTTCCACTCTCCCTCTCCTCCCCTTACTCAGACTTGCATATCCCGCACCCCGACACACACTCCCCATTCTTTCCTTTTTTTCTTTCGCTTTCCTTCCCTTTTCCTCTCCCCTATTTTACTTCTTTTTCTTCCTCCCACTTCCTTCACCTCCCTTTACCCAGATAAGGACAACCCACCCCCTTCACAAACGCACTCCCAACTCCTGTTTTTTTTTTTTTTTAACTTTTCTTCCCCTCTTCCTTGCTTCCCCCCCCCACCCTCTCTTCTGCCCCCGCATCTCCCCTCTACCTTCCTCCCTTTTTTGTCTTCTCTTTCACTCCATTCCTTCTCCTCCCCTACCACCACTTCTCACTCAGAACTGGATGTCTTCTCCTTTCCACTTCCTTCCCCTCTCTTTATTTTCCTGTTTTCCTTCTATCTTTTCCCGTCCCTGTACTTTCCTGTCTCTTTCTCACTTATAACCCCGTGCTCACAAAAGCATACCCTCACCCATACCCTCTTTCTATCTTATCACCCCTCTCTTGTTTACCTTCCCCTCCCATCTTTCTATCTTTGCTTCCTTCCGTTCCCCTCCCTTTCCCCTCCCATTCCTCTGACTTTCCCCATCCCACTCAACCTTCTTATCGTTCATTCCTTTATCCTCTACCCTCCTTCCTCTCTCTTTCTTCTCCTGCTTCTCTTATCCTTCTCCTCCTACCTCCCTTTTTTTCCCCTTCATTCTTACATCTTCACTCCTCCTTTCTCTTCCTTTTCTTCCAATTCAGCCCTTATCTCCCTCTCCTTCCCGTCTTTCGTACCCTTCTATATTTCACCAATTACCAAAGGCATTCCTCTTCTTCTTCTTCTTCGGAACTAAGTATAGCAAGCCACGTACAGGTAAGGTAAGTAAATCTAGAGCTGATGAAAGTCCAGTCTTGTTCCTCCACACGCTACATCAAAGCCGAAACTAAAAGCCAAAACTCCCCCCTCCCGAGTCAATTGCCTTTTCCAAAAAACTTGTCCAAAATATGCAATAACGTCTTGACTTTGATGACGTCAGTTGTATTTTATCTCCAGACGACTTTTACTCAGCTTGGAAGAAAGGCCTGGTCCTGAAATCATCATCATCATCATCTAATAATAATAATCCTCTTTCATCGACGGTTCTCCCCCTTGGTAAATAGGATCGTGTAACACTAAAAATTATCAAATAGGAAGCCGTCATCCTACTGAAAAGGATGGTCCTAAGCGATAAAAATATAAGGCAAACCATATTCTTACAGTCTCCAGTCTCGCTCAAGCCCGCACGAGAAGGCTGTTACGGTAGCGAGGCCAGGAAAACCGGGAAACCTGGGAAATTGAGAACCATGAAAGCTGAGAACCGGGGATCCGACTGCTTCCACGCTCTGATCACACTCACGCCACATAAACTTACCAATTCCCCCCCAACCCCCAAACCTCTTTCCAGTCCCCGCGCGCGCGCCGCGCACCCACACACACAGACACACACACACACACACACACTTTTCCTTCCAGCCATCGACCAGTGTGAGTGAGCTACCTCTGTCACAGTCATCCAGAGGCTCCTTGCAAGAATCGATCCAGCCAGAGATATAATCTTAGTACACTACAATTATTTACCGTATCCCGTTTCTTTTATACCTCACACCGTTCCTTGCATATACTTCACCCTATCTCTTACGTATATCTCTTCCCACCTCTTACACAGAAGTGTCGGTACTCATTCGAGATAAATTGATAGCATAACCACTGACCTCAACCCATCTTTTGCCTACCTCACCCCATCTCTTAAACGTCATGATTCTTTACAAATCCTTACCTACCACATCTCTATTTTCTTTTGCTTACCTCACCCCATCTCTTAAACGTCATGATTCTTTACAAATCCTTACCTAACACATCTCTATTTTCTCCTATCTTATATAAACTTGTCCCTAATGTTCTTGCATGATTCCGTCCCCACTACTGATGTACTGTCAGTATTATTATTCACCTCACTTCATCACAAACAGCTCATCCCATCTTTCGGGAAAGAGTTTGGGTTAATGTGATGATAACTATATACAGTATTCGCCAGTGATGTTGCAGTCTCAGAGAAAGTAAAGAAAGGTTAATTATATCTTCATTCACAGCGTAAACTTACTTAAACAGATTGAATTTACACACAACAGCTTAAGTTCAATGTATCAATTTGTATGCACAGAGTAAACACCTTGGGTGTGGAAATAAGTCATCCTTATGGCTGATTCTGGCATTGCAGAATATGAAAAGTACCTCAGACTTCACTATCACTGTACTGTCGCTGATGTGTAATATGTTAATAATATACAAGTAACATATGGGTAACTAAATGGGGAGCAAAATTTTACTCTCTCCCTCTCTCAGCTGAAACAAATCCTTGCAGTCAAACAGTTACAAACTAATCTAATTAAACCCTTCAATACTATGGACGCATTTACGCACTGCATTCAATCTACCACCAGACCTGTTTATCATCAACACTCTATCCAGCAAGTAAATGTGTTGGGTACGATTTAGAAACAAGAATAAATACAAAGAAAATTCAAGAAGTCAGAGCCAACCACTCACACTCATCCCCATTAATTTCACACATTAATAAACAGACCCTTAACACCAGAACATCCCTTTCTCTCGCTTCAGAATGTAGGTCGGTCCTCAAGGTACGAGAAAATGTCACGATTTTAACAAGGTAAAGTGACTGGTTTTGACGTTGGCCTCAGTCTGACGCTGTATGTATAATTAAGTATGCACGTGTACAAAGAAACAACTATGAATGTATGATTGTAAGTATGTATGTATTATAGCGGTCATCTTGCACTCAACCTTACATGGCCGGGCGACTCTACCATGCACTTTTTTTTTTTATCTTTTCAAATTGCAATTATAACTAATCAACTCTTGCTGCTTTCAGGGAAGCTTATTCAACATACGGAAGGTCTCTCGTAATGACAAGTTTCAAAATGGCTATACCTCTTCGGCTCTACAGGCTATGTAATAACGAAAAAAAAAACTGAAAGGAAAAATTTAATAACAAACTACATCGCTGGAGGGAAAAGGTTAAGTCTCCGTGGTCTGCCAATTTTGAGAGCATCGCCAGCTCGTCTTTCCCCTTCCTCGGCAAATTGCTCATGAACTTGGAGTAACTAAGCCCCTGCAAAGTTAGGAGAGAGAGAGAGAGAGAGGCATGGGCGGGGGTGTTGGCTCGTCTCAAGTTTCCATCAACAGAGTGTTTGCTCTCAAAGGTATTTCATTTCGCCTTACTTATGAGTTGTTTTGCAGCTACAATGTTTTTTTTTTTTTTTTTTTTTTTAACCGAGCAGCTGAAAAATGCAAAATAATAGTAATAATAATAATAGTAAAAGCACATGACTTTCCTCCATGTACGGATGGGGGGAGTGAAAAACAATGTAGAGTCAACAACAGAAGCAGAGACTAACGCTGCGGTTTACATTCTGAAGTAGAGGATAAAGATATGTCAAATTACTATAACTAAAAAAATATTCAATACCACAATGGCCTGATAAAACAGACAAACTGACCAACGATTCTGAACTACCTGAAGTACCAAATGAACACGGCTTCACTTTACAAATCATTTCAGAGATCGCACATAGGGATAACGAATAATTCTTTGACAGCTAGCTCTATTTCCTGTCTTAATTGCCTCAAACTGCTTTCTGTTACGGTATGTCATTTGTTTATATATTTTTATCAGAGACCATCCAAATATATCAGTAACTCAAGACTTACCCAGCACAGCCATTAATGTAAAAATATATAACTCAGGCATAATATTACCTCAGAACACAATATGGAGCTGCCGATAATTCTGCTGACGCGAAGTAGGACACCCACGCTACACTCTAACTTTCCTCGCCCTCTCTCTCTCTCTCTCTCTCTCTCTCTCTCTCTCTCTCTCTCTCTCTGTTATCCTCCTCATCCATAATTCCTCCTCCTCCATCTTTCTCCCACAACCTCTCCAACATCTACCCCCCCCGCCCTCGGGAATCAATGAAGGGCGGCCCCTCGTGCCTCCGTACCCCTGAGCATGCAGGTGGACTAAACAGCCGACTTGCTTGTGATGGAGGACAATACGAAGGTTGATAAGTCACGGTTCCGGATGACGATGACGACACCACCACATTCACTCACCTTCTCATATTCGCTCACTGTCTGTCTGTCTCTCTCTGTCACTAGGTTCTAAGAAATATTATTAGTTTCAAGGTCTGACCACTTCGATGAGACTATAAGGCCTGTGTATCTATGCAACTCAAAATGATTATAGGGAATACACCTAATTATCCTCTCAGTTAACTACTACTGTTGCTCTCATACACTCCACCCTCATCCCAACTAAAAAATAATTGCTGCAATTTCTTTCTCAATAGGCAGTGAGAAAATCATTCAAAATTTATTCACAACTTCTTCTTTTTCGTTTTACTTCTTTCCCATTCTCACACCTTCTAGCATGATCTAATTTCCCATTGCTCTCCTTTTCTAACCTCTCCCCTATCCAGTTATTCATCATCCTCTATCTCCTCCACGCAAAACTTTATCATGCTTCAGAGTTCTTTCCCCTTCCTCTCATCCTCTCCATATTCCCTCCTCGCCCCTTTGTCCGTCTCTTAAATTTATTTCTCCTCCTTCACAACTTCACCATTCCCCCTATTTCTGCAATTCCCCCTCATTCCCACCTTCTCCAGACTTCCCTTGCTTTTCCTCTACCCATCCCCTGTGCATCCTACATTTCTTGAATTTAAAAGTCCATAATTATCTTTCTTTTTTTTTCTCTTCCTCTTACCTTCTGCAACTCTCACTCCCCCTATTTCTGCCCTACTCCTTCCCCCTCTTCCCCCTATTGAAATCCTCACCATTTGCCATATTTTCTCTTTCTCTTTCCTCTTAACTTCTGCAAATCCTCCTCCTAATTTTTCTGCTCTATTCCCTCCTCCTTTCCCTCTAGTCAAATCATCATCTGTTATATTTCCCTTTTTTCTCTACCTTCCACTTTTCCACCTTTTCCAAAACGTTTCTTTCTTTCTTTACCCTCTTCGACTTGATGGACTGTCTCCCACGTGGAATGAAGTCTTCTCCGTGTTGCCCTCCTGACCTTTCTTGTATGGTACACGCTTCTTCGCTCTACAGACACAAACCACAGAAAAGGTCAAGGTCTGGTATTTCATCGCAGCAGGTACTGTATGATTAGACTGGCGGACACGTGTCTTGTACGAGTTACTTAAAATCTAGGTAGCCATTTATGTGCGATATAAATACATTCTCATCTAAATTCATCCTCTGACTACATATCGGGAACAAATATCACAATCAACATAGCCTCCACACAGGCTGTAAAATATGGTTCTTCGCACTACTCATAAACTAATGGTACCATAATTTATCACAGTTTCTTGCACGTATCATACCATTTTTCACATGAATTTTAGTACTCAAGAGCACCACAACCAGTCCTCGTTTTCTCGGCTGTCAGACACATACCTAAGCACACCGTCACAGTACCGACACATCACAACACCCTATCACATCAGCTTTTCTAACACTGGGTAGTATCCTCACACACTGAACACATTTCCTTTCGACCGCTCCCTGTAAACGTCCCAGTTCGGTTTTCAGGTTTCAGTGTGTGCTATTTAAAAACACGGACACACACATAAAGTAGCAGAATGTGTGTAAAGGAGCCAGCTTAATATTACATTTGATTTTATTGTGGCTAAGGCAAGTAATTTCTTTAATGGCGGATGTTTTCAGATTGACCTTTTTTTTTTATTATACTGATTTCACCAACTTCTCATGTAATAAGCTGACAGAACAACAACTCACACGAGGCTATCAAATGATTTTCTTTATACTAAGTGCGTCACACTTTAATTCAGCTTAATTATACTTTTTCACGTTTTATGCAACACAGTTTAATATCGGGTCTTTCCTAATAATATACCGGTATATTTTTGCGTCACTGTTTGCTTTTCAACTCCCGACAAGTTTCAGTTGCAACAGATTTGGACGATAATACCAGAGAAATGGAAACCTCAACGATAAGCTGTATAAGGGAGTAAGTAATACACGAGGATGGGTAGCTACACGAAACGCGGGTAACGAGAGCGAAGGCATGCTATTATAGTACTATACAAATACGCGAGGATGAGTTCTATATGGTACAGAAATTTTCAGAACAACGAGCCTGATAAAACACTGAAGAAACTGTGCATATGGTGAACGAGAACTACTGGGAAGAGAAACAGCACATAATTAGACAGAGGCGCCGCGAACATGAAGAATGAGGATCAATGAATGCGAGTGGAAACAGGAGCAGTGCGTGAAGGGTGGGGTAAGTGGATATGTAGATGCGCACGTGAGGAGAAGTGGATGGTGTAAGTGGATATGGAGATGCGTACGTGTGGAGAGGATGAGAGCATTGAGTAACTGCGTATAAGAAGCACGAGAAAAACCCGACCGTCTTTCCTGTGCTTCATAAAATCCTCCGATGATAAGAATAATACATCACAGTGCTGGATGTGTTGACGGAGGTGGTTTTTGTCCATCTGGTAGGAGGGATCTTTCATGAGCTGAAACAAACCATTCGGTGGCTGCCAGAATTTAAAGTTATTTGAGTAAAAGGGTAAAGTGCAAGTAAATATCTCGTAGGATATAAGAACCATGTCCGAGTGGATGCAGTAACCGAGTTTAAGAGTGGATGTAGGAGCAATGCATTGGTGGATATAAGAACCATTTATTAGAGTGGATACAGGAACCATATCTGAGTGGTTACTGCAGCCATGTATTAGTGTGGTAGAAGAACCATGCAATGAAAAGGATATTGGAGGCGATTTGGGAACCATAAATAAAATCGCCTCACAGCTGCGAGAAGAAACTACGTAAGGGAGGCCTTGCTCTTAAAAAGTTAACCCATAAATGACAGCGGAGGAATATGGAGCATTTTAGCTACTACTAGGCAACTTTATCAAGCTGAAGGCAGCACCTGGACTTCGCAAGGTTAAGGCCCTATTCACTGGCAAACGTACAGCCATTTGCTCCTCGTAAGCGTACTCTGTGTTTTGCAGGATAGATAAGGTGTGAGTTAAATCCTCTTACGTCTATTGTTCCTCCCACAGGGAAATGGGGTTTAAAGGATGCAGGAAAAGGGTAGACAAGGAAGTAAACCAACTGTAGTTTGCAGATGACAGACTAAAACAATGGTCGCAGACTCAGTAACTAAACGTCAGCAATTACTATCCGAGTCTTAAAGAGTTTATGAAAGGAGGAAATTAAGAGCGAATGCAAGACAGAGGAAGGTGATGAGATGCAGTGGGGAGATGGAACAAAACAATATGAACGTAAATATTAACGAGGAAAATTTGGATGAAGTTAAGTTTTAAGTATCTGGCAATGGACACAGCAACAGATGGAACTCAACAAGACTCGAAGTACTTTAAGTCAGTGGGCAAGAGAGGGGTAAAAGCTGGGGTGCTAAGAAGTGCGTGGGAGGAAAGTTCAGTGTTTGTTCAGGCAAAGATGAGTATGCACGAACAGTTACGCTGAAAGTGCTGCGTGGATGTGAGGCGTGGGTCCTGAATACTTGGAACTGAAAAAGGGTGAGGAGTACGAAATCTTATGCCTTATGTGCGGGAGTGAGATGGCCTGAGAGGATGAGTATTGCAAAGAGAGAGTGAAAGCAACAGAAGTATTATGCAAAGGAAAGACCAGGGTGTATTAAAAGTGGTTTGGACATCAGGAGAGAATGAGAGGTGATAACGAAAGTGTACAGATAAAAAAATGGCGGGAATGAGGGCAAGGAAGAGGCCAAGAAGAAGATGATGGCAAGATTATGTGCAAGAGGTTTTGATTTAAAGAGGTCTGAACATCCAAGAGCGTAAGAGGAATGTATGGAGAAGTATACTGGAATGAAACTGGTTATGGGGGGACGACTCGCTGCCAATAATTTATAACAGACAAGAAGGGAAGGAACAGGAGTATATCGTTATCAGCGGGGCCTGTTCATAGATGATTTAAAACTGTTTAGTGTACATCATGACAAACGACAGACGGAATGTGGCTACTGGGGCTGCTTTCTCCTATTTTGCAACGCTACCTTGCTGGGGCGGCTACATCGAGCATGTATAAAAAAATGTTTTTGTAGGACGGAAAAAGAGAAGGGTGCATAGGCGTCCCATGTCACTCGATGATCGCACAAAAAGAAATCTGAGTTACAAGAGGGGACTTCATCTTAATATAAGTTCGTGAGTCTCGTCCCGCAGCTGAAAGAGGATACAAGAACCCAGTACAGTTATGGGTACAAGAAACGAATAAAAAAAACCCAGAGAGAATCATGTAACAGCAGTACGGATAGGAGTGGATATACTACCCACATACTTGAGTGGGTCGGTCAATGACATAAGAATGATGCACGAACCATTATAAAAATCAATATCAGTACCACATAAGCTGAAGACGAATTTGAGAGTATAGATGACGCGTTGTGGGTGTTTTCATTAACCAACCAGAAAGCGAAATTGATCAGTTGGGTAAGGAAAGATGTTATTTGGAATCTTAAACTTTGTGGCTGATTAGTTAAAACGTCTAAAACTCATTGTGGCATTTCTCACTCAGTCTAAAATTATAACAACCACGCGCGATGAATAATTTTGATTCTTTCGCTGTACCACACATGGGACAGACGAATCAACGTTTACAATATTCTAGCAATTGTGAACGCATGAATATTACTGAGGCCATCGCTTGTCCTCACTGTTACCACATAAAAACAGAGTCATTGCAAGCGAATATTCCACAAGACGAATCAAGAATGCACGATATTCACACAACAGCGTACGGGAATGAATATCCTTGAATCTGTCTCCGCGTGCCGCCACTGTTGCCACACTCACTCAGGCCCCCTAGACTGGAGCTACGGGAGGCGACTGGGGGTCCTCTCGCCAGCACACGCGCGGTAACACTGCTGGTCTCTCTCACTGGGGGAAGGTGGTAGGTTTGGACTGCTCACTCATACACACACACGCTCACTTCACTCTCAACGCACACCACATAAAAGGTCTCACACACACACACACACACACACACACACACACACACACACACACAAGCGCGGATTCATGAGTTATCAGCTTATCTTCATTTATTAGAGTGATTTTTGGATGGTGTGCGTGATAAAGTTTATTACAGTGATTTTTGTTCACGTAGATTAGGACTATAATCTAACTCCTCCACATCACCATTCTTATACTCCACTTCCTCCTCCTCCTCATCAACATCCTTATCCTCCACTTCTTCTTCATCATTATCATCATCATCATCATCCTTATCCTCCTCCTCCTCCTCATCATCAACATCCTTATCCTCCTCTTCCTCGTCACCATCGCCGTTATCATCATCATCATCGTCATCATCATAACCATCATCATCACCAGCAGCAACATCAGCTCCCACACCCCTAACCCACAGGTACATGGGTAAAAACAATATCATTATAACCATCATTAATGCAAACATTAATTAATACGCTGAATAAAATCACCTGGCGGTTGCAAGAACATAATTAAGACGTGAACGAGCAGAAGGGTTAATGAAGCCTTTTTGTTTCTATTTTCTTTTCTACGATTAATTTCGTTAGCTATATAGTCCTCCCTAGTTAAGAGGAGAGATCAGATGTCATCGTACTGAAGGGACAATTAAAGATTCGCCCACTTCCTTTGCTACGAGGGATCTACGCTTAATATAAAAAAATGATGGCAACAAGAAAAAAACAGTAGTTATTTAATTTCTTTCAATTTCTTCCTAAGCTGAATAAAATCGTCTGGATGTAGCTGAAGTAGCAATGATATAACAAAGAATAAGGCGTGGGTACTGAAGGGGTTAACAGGTGTGCTTCAAGCTGAATCTGAGAGAGAGAGAGAGAGAGAGAGAGAGAGAGAGAGAGAGAGAGAGAGAGAGAGAGAGAG
>JAGKTI010036589.1:0-11043 GCA_018397915.1 Birgus latro
TGGGGAACACAGGATTAGAGGATGATTCCCCCCCTCCCACCTCCCCCATGCCACCAGGGGAAGTGGGCTGGTTATCTACCTTTCAGTATACTGGACGTACCCTAGCTTCAGGTCCCTATACTTTGATATAAGTAATAAGGGAATAGCTGTTACTGTTACCAGTGCACTTGGAAACATGATGCAAGAAATCTGTATGGTGCTGATCAGGTTGACAAATGATGGTACATAGGATTTGACTTTACTAAATCATAAGAGTGTCATCTTCATGACCGATGGGCATGACCGGGTAATTAACAGGATACTTTGATACACTTGACTGAATAAAATTGTCTGGTGTTAACTGGAATATAATACACGATCTGTTTCAAACATGAGAAGTCATTGATACTTTTTGTGTGTGTGTGTGTGTGTGTGTGTGTCTGACTCTGGGCATAGGATTCACAGCCTGCCATCAAGGCCCAGCAGTCCTCCTACATACTAACACCTCTACATGTCACCACTTCGGTGCTAACACCCACCGTCCATACTGAATACATGCTAGGGCTGTTTGTCTCATACAGGACTGGTGTATTGGTATTAGCGGGGGTATTTTTACGACTTGTCGGTGGGTCTTTGGAAGATCAGTAAAGCCTGATTTTAATGAAATTCGAATCCTTAAACTGTTCCCTGCCCCAGCGAGGATTCGAACCTGGGTCCGACGGGACTGCAAGCCACCTCTCTACCAATCGAGCCACCGCCTCCCCAAAACTTGTTCTGTATTATCACACAGCCATGTGTAACTCACTTAGCTGAGTAAAATAAACATCATCTGGAATAGAATACTAAAATTGTTCTTGAATGAAGAGAGTTAATTAATCCAACATATTGATGTATTAGTTACACTTTAATGCAGATTTTCTTTTCTATTTTGGGGCATTGTGCAAAACTCTTTACCACCCATGTTTGAGATGCATTCATCTCATATTGTCTTAATGACTGGGTTTAAATTTTAATGGAACGTGAATTTTGTATTTAAGCGGTATTGCATATTTTGAGTGTACAGGTCCTCCATTCATCCATCCATCCATTCATTTTCCAATCCTGTACTGCCCTTGGACTACAAAACATAGGGTCACCTTTGTTTCGTTTTTCGTTTCGTTTTTGAAGGCTCCAACGTGCTCGCATGCATCAGCCTTGGTCACCAAATGGCGGCTCTCCGTGCTGCTCAATCATTGGCAGCTTCCCAGTTTAGTCCCTTATCCGTGAATTCACACTCAGTGACTCATCCCAGGTCTTTTTCGGTCTACCTCTTTCTACCCTACCCCCAGCATTAACATTTCTCATTTCCTGCACCCAATTATCATCCCCCATCCTCTACACATGCCCAAACCATCTCAGTCTGCCCCTCCTCATCACTACACCAATACACTCTAGTCCCATCCTACCTCTCAACTTTTCCATTGTAAACTAGCTCCCCACCCCTGCCTTGCACTCAGGGACGCACTGCACATCCACCTAATCATTGCCATTTCTATACATTTGAGGCTGCGAATATCCTCTTCCTTTACTGGCCAGGTTTCAGTACCATACAGCATTACACCCCTAACATATTCTGCATACAAAGATCCCTTAGCACAGAGGGAGAGCCCTCTCAGTGTCAGGAGAGGCAACAGCTCCTTGAACTTCTTATAACCATTCCTCACTGTAACAACAGTGCAAGCTCCAGCCCCACCTCCAGCACGTAACAAGTCTCCCAAATAACAAAACTCTTCCATAAACTTAAGAGACTCACCAGCAAGTTCAGTCCTTTCATGCCTGGCAATCTTCACATGTTCTCCCTGACATAATGCACACATGAAATCAGGGTTGTCTCTCAGTCTACCTCTAATGCGACTACATCTCTTATGCACCCACTTATCACAAACATTGCACAAGATGGAATTACTTCTCACGCCCTTGTGGCAAATCACGCATGGCCACTCGCCCTCCTTTTGGGCAGTGCTGCCCCCCAGCACTAGATACCATCACTTTTGTTTTATTTGCATTTACTTTTAAGCCCTTGTGCCCCATACTATCTCTCCATTTCCTAAATCTTTCCTCCACCTCCCTTTCATTCTCCAAATCATCAACATACAGCATCTCCCACGACAGTCCATTTCCAAAGTCACATGAGAGGGCTTCTGGTACCGTGATAAACAACAAGGGGCTCAAGACTGACACCTGATGTACACCAACATTCACAGAAAACTCCTCACTCAAAACTCCATTCACCCTTACCTGGGTGCAAGCACCCACATACATGACCCATAACCACCCTAACCAGCCATTTCTCTGTCCCAAGCTTTCTCATTGTTCACTACATCATCTCTCTAGGGACTCTGTCAAAGGCCTTCTCCAAATCAACAAAAACAAAGTACAGTTCCCATTTCTTTCCTATATATATTTCGTGAAGCTGTTGAACAGTGAATAATGAATATGGCATCAGNGGTCCCATTGCTTAGCATACACCCAAACTGCATCTCATCATTATTCACTCTTTCTCTAATTATCCCTTCTAGAACTCTCTCCATTACCTTCATCATCTGGTCCAAAAGCTTCGTGTCTCTACAATTTCATCTTTCCAGGGCATCACCTCTCCCCTCATAAACATATACAGTTACACTGTTGACATTCAAATGTTTGGTGTGAAAAGTTATTCTTTGTTCTCTGTGTGCCTGCTGTATGGTACAGGGAATTTAAGTTGAGGAAGCTTTAGAACTGACAAAGAAAAATGGCTGCATGGAGCACAGGGCTTGACAAAGTAATGTTTTCTGCTTTACCATTGGGCATTATTGTGACAGGAAGTGGTAGCATCTTAACCCCGGAAGTACTAATAAGATAAATCGATCCCTTTCCAGGATTTTGCTAGATGCTGAATATGAGCAATAGAGGAGCCTTTGTAAAAAACTGCGGACACTGGGTTTCGGCCCGATTGTGACGTATATCGATGCAGACCTATGAGGACTAAGTCCTGAGTCAGGAGGAGGGAGGATCCCGGCCCCTACCCATGGTGGGGGGGTGATTCCTCCACCACCCTCTTGCCACCTTCCTCTACCCCAATACCTTTGTTCACTCTTCCCCTTCCTTGCTTCTGACTGCCTCCTGCTCCTTTCCTCCCCCTCCCCCATCCTACTCCATCACACCTCTGTGGTTCCCCCCCTTTTCCACCCCTCCTTGTCTCCCTGGGGAGGGTTATATACTCCCTGCCCACCCTCCACACCCCTGTACTCCCTCTCTGCCTTTCCTCTTTGTCTTGTGGTGTCTGTCTTCCAACCCCCATACCACCCCTCCATGCCTCGCCCCACCCCACCCCCACCCCCCACTCCCTGTAGTATTGTTGTAGTCATAGCCGAGGCATTTGTAGTTCTATAGAAAGGTTTACTTTGTTGTTGAAAAGAATATGTTGTAAGATGAGCTCTGTTCACTTGTCAATGAAGGGAGGAGTTAAAGATGAGTCGTGATTGATCGTAGTTTTATTGTTTTCAAAGGGGAGTTCAAGATTAACTCAGAATGTATAATGCAAGAGCATATTAAGGCAAGAGCGGTTTTATGCTCGCTCCACTCCATGCCTCTGTTCCTTCTCTCTCTCTCCTAACCCTGTGTTCCTCCATCTCTGCTCTCTGTCGTAATTTTAATTCTGGTCTCGTCCTCTCTTGGATAGGACGGCTTGTGTCACATGGCTTATACATTTGTCAAAGCTTCTAGAAGCCTGTGTGTGTGTGTATGTATGTTTGTTTTCTAATTTGTCAGCTTCCCACGGTACAAAAGTGCAAGCTATGTTACTTCCTACTGTGAGCTGGTCAGGTGACACCTTGAAATCTGGCATACCTGAGAGAAAGTGCAAGTGTCACTTTCTTTCCACTTCCTTCTCACTCACTCTCTAGCCTTCAATGCTACTATGCTATTTATGTATTGTATTATGATAATTTAGAGCCATGACAGTATGCCGTCCGCTTACCTCCCCCCCATAGTATTATATTGTATATCATTGTTACTATTCATGTCGCATGTTTTCATTCAGTACCAGATTATTGTTTTACACCAATGCACGAAACATAGAATCTATGTTTTTTCATGTTTTTTTTTTTATTTTGATGGCTACACAGCTATGAGGGAAGGGGATGAGGGTAGGGAAGGTGGAGAGGGGAGAAGTGTTGGGGGGGAAAGGTGTTGGGAGTGTGTGAGGAACACTAGCATAATTATTTTGCATTCTATTTTTGAAAAAAAAAAGTCTCAAAAATTCTGAAGGGGAGTAGGAAAGGAGGGGGGGGTAGCTGTATCTTTTTTTCCCCTTTGAAATTCTTACAGCTTCTTGATTTGATAGCTCTGAGGGGAGGGGAAAGGGGGAAGGGGTGAGGGGGGAGGGGATGGTGGAGTATGAGTAACACCAAGAAAAAGGTTTTGCATGCTTTGGCTCAATTTCTTTTTTATTTTGATAGCTATACAGCTATGAGGGAAGGGGACAGTGGGAGGGAAGGTGGGGAGGCGAGAAGTGTTGGGGGGGAAGGGTGTTGAGAGGAAGTGAGGAACACCGATATAATTATTTTGCATGCTATTGTTTTGGGGTGGGGGGATTGAGCTGGAAAATTCTGAAGAGTGGGGTAGGGGGGAGTGGGGGAAGAGGGGAGGGGGGGACGGCGAGGAAGAGAAGGGGGCGCATGATTGGAGTGGGTGAAGAAGGTAATGGGAGTGCATAGGAAACTGGAGTCGCCCTGCTTGGTAGGGTAACTTTTTTCAACTTTGATTGGGTATAGCTCATAAACCAGTTGGTCTAAAATGCTTTGGTTTGTGGCATAAGATGTGTAAATTCAATCTCTAAACCTTGGGCAACTTTTTTGCTGCTGTACGAGTTGAAAAATTGGCTCCATATGCAGGTTTTCAGGGAAGTTCGGTCAGTCGAATTGTATATCCTAGGGGTTAATGCCCTTTCACTTGATCAGTGGGCACCTATGGTGTTGGAGCATGCTGCTGATCAGTTTTGAAGCATGGTAATGAAATGCACTGTATATATTGTACTAGCAGCCGGGATGGTGCTTTAGTTCATCATGTCCACATGATCATTTTCCATGCATTATCAGGTGCTATTTGAGAGGAGCATGTGGAGTCACATGGAGAGACAGACTAACAAATGAGGAAGTGAAGGAGTGTTGTGGTGTGGTTGAGGATGTGATGGGAAGCATTAGGAGAAGCACGTTAAGGTGGTTTGGGCATGTGGAGAGGATGGAGAGTGAAAGACTGACGAGGAAAGTGTATGTGAGTGAGGTGGAAGGGGCGAGAGGGAGGGGGAGGCCGAGGATGAGATGGAGGGATGGAGTGTAGAGGTATATGAGAGAGGGGTGTGTGAGTTGGGAGCGTGGTAGTGAAATGGCAGGGGACAGAGTGACATGGAGGCGATTTGTTTGTGGCCACCCCGTGCGGGATTAAGGCGTCTGGCAATAGATAGATAGATAGATCAGGTGCTATACTCCAGCATGACAAGTGCAAGTGCTTAATGATCATGTGGAGGGACTTTACAACCATAATCAGTCTGTTCAGTGCACAAAACCCAATTAACCCCTACACACTGGGAAGTGGCGTATGCCATGGCAAAATGGGTGATCGGAGGCCACCCTCGACAGGAGGAGTCGCTGATGTATTTCCGGCATCATTTGAATAAAACCAGCTGCTATTTGGTCTCGTCACTGAAGGGTCGCGAGAGACTCCTGCCACCACACACGTGCGTGAGTCAGTCTGTCCCACACCTTTGCCAGGTGTAGAACGATGTCTTCACATTCTTCCTCTTCCGATTCCATCCCCCATGCCAGCGGCCACTTGCATCATCTACCCCTGCCAAGCCTCTTGCCATGGATACTAGGAAGGGGCTCAGTGGTAGTGCCATAAAGTAAACCTTGGATGCAGCTGTGTCTAGTTTATCTAGTAGTGGAGAATTTATCACGTTGAGAGCAAAGCCAAAGTCTGGGCCCCGCGCATACGCATGAGTACATCTTGCCTTGAGCGCCGAAAGTTACTAATCTTCACATCCTTATTCATTGATGCAACTACCTGCAGACTTGGAAATGCCTTCATTCACAAGAAGAGGGGTTGTTGAGTAATACGGTCTTTAATTTGTTTCTCTAACTGCTGTACTTAAAAAGATTTGAAAACAGGCTATTTGGGGGAAATTATGGCCATACTCTGTGGGTGGCCGCACACAAAACAATGCCGGTATGTAAGGGGAGAAATGTTAGGAATTGTTGGCATGACAGACAGATGTATGCTGATATAAAGGAAGAAGTTGCAGGATTGTGATGAAGTAGAAATGCCAGAACACAGCAATAGGGATGGACTGTGATGAAATAATAATGATGTACTCTGGTTACCATCGAAGGTGAGGATTTGAATATCCCACTATAATGCTCAGTGATAATGTGGCTAACAATATATTGTTGAGAACTACATGTATGGAGATTCATATGAAAAGCATCCCCCCCCCTCTCTCTCTCTCTCTCTTGTTTTTTTTTTTTCCATTATGTGAAGTTTAGAAGTTCAGTGATGTTTGAATGAATGTGTGTCCCATTTCACTGGACATTCTTATGAAATTCCCACCACCACCACCACCACAAAAAAAAAAAAAGTTGTAGTGAATGGAGAGAGACTGGAATTGGTGAGAGAGTTCAAATACCTGGGTGCAGTGATGGAAAGGGGAGGAGGGTGTGCAGGAGAAGTGGAAAGTGGACTGACACAAGGAGGAAAGGTAGCTGGTGCAATGAGGGCCTTGATAAGAAACAGAGGCTTGAGTGTTGCAGTGTTAGTGCCAACTTTAACCTATTGATGTGAAACTATGGTGTGGCATGAAAATGAGGTCAAGAGTGAGGGCAGTGGAGAGGGGACTGCCAAGGAATGTATGTGGAGTACAGAGAGTGGATAGGATACGAAATAATGTGATTCGTGAAAGATGAGTGAGGAAGTCTGTGGACACCAGAATTGAAGAGAGTGTACTGAGGTAGTATGGTCATGTGGAGAGAATAGATAACAATAGAGTGGTGAAATAGGTATATCTGAGCAAAATAGGCAAGGTAGGCCAAGGAGAAGGTGGAGGGATGTGGTTGATGAGTGTGTGAGGAAGAGAGGTTTGGAAGTTGGTGAGGCTAGGGGACTGACGAGATAGAGCTGGTTGGATGAATATTGTGAGGGGAAGTGCATGATCAGGGATTTGGCACCCGTTTTTAATGTGACAGCATCCAGATTGACTCTGTGGGATGCATTTATATGAAGCTAGAATGTATTGAGTATTTTTGGCATATCAGATAGAGCCAGGATTCTGGGTACTTGAATGGTGAGCGAATGGAAGTGTGGCCATTGGACTGGGCAGATTTGGGCTGTCTGGACATTGCTACTCCTCACCCTGCCTTGAGGTGGGAAAGGAGGTTCGGATGATGATGATGATTAAGCAGAAATGGGACGATGATTCACATACAGTACAGTAGATATTCGATTCAGTGAACTAATTCATCCAAACCCCATCCCGTTATCTCAGAGTTTCTGCTAAATCGAGTTCTGTAACCAGGGCTCGGTACAAAAGAACATTTTCCAGTATTTTGAGGTATTTTCTGCTAAATCTGCTATGCATGTCCGGGAGGTAGGTAGGTATGTGGTTTTCTGATTTAGGTTAGGTTAGGTTAGGGTCAAGAATGACTGGTGCTGTTGGTGAACAGTGAACTATGCTTTCAGTGCTACACACAGCAGTCTGAACCCATTATTAATACCCACAGAAATGCATTATTGGTACAGAATTCCCTGAACGGAATTATGCCTAATTTAAAGAAATGCTGGCTGGAAAAAAAATAATTCTGTTATCTCGGGCTTCCACTACATCTGTGTTCATTATATTGACCATCTATTGTACATTATAATTTACCGTACTTGATAATCCATTATACTACTCCTTTCCAGATTTGGTACTGGCATTGAATTCCGTGAATCTGCCCTAGTCATTGGTCCCAAGACAACAATTCAGGCAAAGAAAGGTCAGGTATATAATGCTAATATTGGCTTCTCCGACCTTAAGAATCCTGATGCCACTGATGACAATGGCAAGAAGTATGCCCTCTTCATTGGAGATACAGTAGTTGTCAGTGAGGTGAGTTGAAGTCGTATTTAACCTGCATTTTTACATTATATACATATATCCATATGTATGTCTCTGTATCTATCTGTCTGTTGATCGGTCTGTCTATCTATCTATCTATCTATCTATCTATCTATCTATTGCCAAACACCATAATCCTGTAAGGTGTGGCCATTTGACTTTTGAGTTATTTGTTTAACAGGGAGAGGCACTAACCCTCCACCAACCCACTTGTTGACACGTAGGGAGCACATATGGTTTGGTTATATGGTTACCACCCAGCGTTGTAAATGGTTTCTTGGCTTACAGGAAACCATTTGGCTTGTCACTCAATGTAAAGCCACCTGTAAAGGAAAGAAAAGCAGTAAGAAGTTACAGGAAAGATGAGAGAAATAAGAAGAGAGGAGAGCAGGCACAGAAAAAGAATGATAAAGACTAAGGAAGAAGAAGGCAGCACTACATCAAGTGAGTGGATGATGGTCACCACCACCTACCACTAACTTCAGTACAGTAATCTCTCTACTATCTGGACGTCCACTATCCGAACACCTCACTATCTGGACATCGTGGGCTGATGGAAAAAAAAAAAAAAAAAAAATCTGACCGTGTCAGTTTGAATTTCCCTCCCGCACTGACTAGCTCCCTTCCAGCTCAGTCTCCCTTCTACTAGTTTTGTTTCAACTCCCATGAACAGTGGATGGCTGTCTGCTCACTTGTGGTATTTTCGTTCTTGTTTAAATAATCAAAAGTCACAGTGCTAAGGATTAAGTGTAGTTAAACACTGGATTACTGGACATGCTTCAAGAGCAATTATGACCACAGTAAAAACCTTAGAGATGAGGGTAAACAACACTCATGGACTGTAAGTAAACATTGTCAACTGCTAAATATTTTCCATAACCACTTCTAAATCCTCATTCTCTGGTTACATTTTATTTACTTCATGCTTTGTGTCCCATATTTGAGTGCACAGTCTGTGAAAGAGGTGATTTTCTCAGTGATTACCATGTCTCTTACATACGTTCACTATCTAGTCAACTGGTGAACATTTTTGCCCCACACACCTCTAAATCATAATTTTTCTGGTTACATTTTATTTCCTTCATGCTTTGTGTCCCATATTTGAGTGCATAGGCTGTGAAAAGGTGATTTTCTCAGTAATAATCATGTCTGCCTTACTCACCTCAAAATCATCATTTTTGGGTTAAAATTAGATTAATTCATGCTTTGTGCCAATTATTTATGTGAATGGGGTCTTAATTAAGTGTTATGCATGTCCAGGAGGGAGGTAGGTAGGTGTTTTTCTGATTTAGGGAATGACTGGTGCTGTCGGTGAACAATGAACACCTTTGCCATACCTAACTCTTTTTCTGGTAACTTTATTTATTTGATGCTTTGTATCCCATATTTTAGTGCATAAGATATGAGAAAGGATGAGTTTCATAGTCACAGCCACATCCGATACTTACACTAACCTGCCAACTCGTGAACACCCCTGCCTTACTCACCTCAAATTCATCATTTTGGGGTTAAAATTCGATTAATTCATGCTTTGTGCCAATTATTTATGTGAATGGGGTCTTAATTAAGTGCTATGCATGTCCGGGAGGTAGGTAGGTAGGTGGTTTTCTGATTTAGGTTAGGGTCAAGAATGACTGGTGCTGTTGGTGAACAGTGAACACCTTTGCCGTACCTAACTCTTTTTTTGGTAACAGTTTATTTATTTGATGCTTTGTATCCCATATTTTAGTGCATAAGATGTGAGAAATGATGATATTCATAGTGATTGCCACATCCGATACTTATTTACACTAAGCTGCCAACTCATGAACATCTATGCCTTACTTTCCTCAAAATCATCATTTTTGGGTTAAAATTCAGTGAATTCATGCTTTGTGTCCATTATTTAATGCATATGGTGTGAGAAAGGGTGATTTTCATAGTGATTTCCATGTCTGATACTTACTTACACTTGCTGGCAAGTTGTGAGCACGTATGCCTTACTCACCTCTAAATCATCATTTTTTGGTTAAAATTCAGTTAATTCACGCTTTGTGTGCATTATTTATGTGAAAGGGGACTTAAATAAGTGCTATGCATGTCCGGTAGGGAGGTAGGTAGGTGGTTTTCTGATTTAGGTTAGGTTAGGTTAGGGTCATGAATGACCAGTGCTGGAGCTTCAGGGCCAATATCCGGACAAGACCAATATCCGGACGTGCCTTTGGCTGTATTATGTCGGATAGTGGAGGGATTACTGTATTTACATTACTGTTCTGGTAGGTTTATGTGAAAGTTAAAATACTATTAAATAACGTTAAAGCAAGAAATAACGTCTCATAACCAGTTAAAATACTATTAAATAACGTTAAAGCAAGAAATAACGTCTCATAACCAGTTTACCTGATAGCCATTAGAATGTTGACTTGTTTAGTAGCCACAGATCAGCTGACTGACCCAAACATTCAGGATGGTGGAGGTTGCAGGGTCATGTATTAATTGAAGATGTTTATTTAATAAAGTTTGTATGCTCAAGTGTCAACAAAACTCACATTTAACACATTATTGATCATTCTTATATACAGTATGCACTTCTAGTATAGAGCTGAAGTCATCGCCATCATCTTCGTTTACAAACAGGGGAGCGTATGCGTCGTCTGCTGAGCGTCGGCTGCCGGCTGGGAGCATTGAAGTTAGGTGGAAAATGACGAAGTGTAAGACATACAGGAAACTTTTTTCTTGTGCAGAAATTATGCATCGAAGTAAAATGCGTTGAAAAACGAGGACTTACTGTATACGTATATTCAGTAGGCGCGGAAAGTGTTGACGCCATCTTAAAAAAAGAAAACATTCTTGTGGTTAGCAAGGAGAAACAAATAAATTAACACTCACCATTGAATTTAGTATTTACTGGCATTCCC
>JAGKTI010036590.1:0-11043 GCA_018397915.1 Birgus latro
GATAAGAGCCAAGTCAGACATTAGGTATGCCATAGCCTCATCCCTTGATTGCTGAAGTAACTGCTGAGATGGATGTTGCAGAAACCGAATGGAAAGGTGAAGGGTGGAATCATCAGCGTATGAGTGGATAGGGTTTAGATGTACAGCTTAGAAAGTCGTTGATGAATAAAATGAAGAGAGTTTGTGATAGGACAGAGCCCTGAGGAACACCACTGTTGAGAGATCTAGGAGAAGAACGACCAGAATGGAAGCTATGGAAAAAGGCACAGATAGAAGGATAAATACCGTAAGAGGGCAGTTTGGAAATTAAAGATTTATGCCAGACTCGATCGAAAGCCTTTGAGATGTCAAGTGCAATGGCAAAGCTTTAGCCAAAGTCCCGAAAGGAGGATGACCGTGAGTCTGAAAGGTAGGTGTGAAGATCGCCAGTGGAGCATCCCTGACGGAACCCATACTGATGATCAGAGAGAAGGTTGTGACAGCAAAGATGCTTTAAGATTTTTCTGTTAAGAACTGACTCGAAAACTTTTGAGACATAGGATACTAAAGCAACTAGACGATAGTTAGAGGGTTGGGAATGGTCACCCTTCTTTGGGACTGGCTGAATGAGGGCAAACTTCCTGCAAGAAGGAAAGGTACAAGTTGACAGACAAAGGCGAAAGAGTTTACCTAGGCAGGGTGTAAGCACAGAAGCACAGTTCTTGAGGACAACAGGAGGGACTCCATCAAGCCCATAGGCCTTGTTAGTGTTGAGGCACGTGATGGCAGAAAATACATCAGCTGAAGAAATTTTAATGTCAGCCATGAGGAAGTCAGAGAGGAAGTGATGGAGGAACAGCACCGGAAGCATCTAAGGTGGAATTGGAGGAGAATGTCTGAGTGAAGAGATTTGCTTTATCAGTAGAAGAAATAGCTACAGAGCCATCAGAGAAGAAAAGAGGAGGGAAGGATGATGACGTAAAGTTGTTAGAAACGTTTTTGGCAAGGTGCCAGAAGGAGCGAGAAGAATTCGAGTTGGAGAGTTGAGAGCATTTAGCACGAATGATGTTATATTTATGTGATTGTTAAATTATATGACTTTATCTCAGTTTGTACGCTAAATAATTTAGGCTTTTATGCCGTGTAAGAAAAATCTGGCATGTTTTGGATGTCTCTGATTTTGTAACTGAAAGTGCTAGCGTAGACTAGAAGCTTCGAGAGAAATGCAAGACTATATAAGGATCATGGAGGGACTGGGAGAGTAATTTGGTGTCAGTTCATTGTCAGTGCAGTGAAGATGGTTTAGCTCCGGTACTTGTGAAAACAGTGAAGTGTAGCTGGAAAGCAGTATGTGTAACTGTTTGGAAAATAAAGAGAGTGAACTTCAGAAGCCAGTGTTTATTTACACCGCCTGTGCTGCTCTGTGTTGTTGTACAATGAAAGGCTGCCTCTAAGAAGAACAACTCACTGGTCAACGTCCTTCCTATACTTAACTACTGCTGTTTAAGCATGTGACAGTGTAGGACGGGGATGTAACAGTGATGTCAGGAGTGCAGATCATTAGAAAAGTGCTGTACTGAGTCTAATCTTCGACACGGAAGCAAAAGGTGTACAGACACGAGGCCATGCAAGGCAAAATGAGGTACTGCTGGCTGCAGTTATGAAGCTACAGTACTACAGTCACAGAATGAAGGACAAAAAGAAGTCAAAGAACAATTACAGGCACAGAATGAAGGACAGAAAGAACTCAGATGACAGTTACGGGCAAAAAAGGAAGAAATCAAAGAACAATTATAGCACGGAGTGAATAGCTACAGGCACAAAGTGAAGAACAGGAAGAACAATATGAGTAGCTTTAAAAGGCATTACAGGAGCAACAGAGAGATTAACAACTGAAGATGCAAAGACAGCTAGATGCTTTCATGGGGAAAATAAAGGAAAAGCAGCAACTGTTGAAGGAAGAAGAATACGCTGAGGTACGGCAGCAGAAGTATGAAGTAAGCAATAATGTGACGGAGTGCAAACAGCATGTAGATGACCAGTTGAAGACAATTAGTGAGGAAATTGTGATGGAGTGCAGACAGCCAGCTGAAGCATGTAGTCGACTATGTGAAGATATTTAGTAAGAAAATTGAGGCTGTTGAGGAATATTGCACTGCTGAGCCTCAGGCTAGTGAACAGGGAGCATATGAAAAGAATGGAAAGTGTATGGTGCATCTTAACATATCTCAAGCATCTAATGGTAGCATTAAAGGGACGAATAATCAGAATGCAGAAGTTTTAAGTCCTTGTACTTAACAATGATGCCCGAGGTTTTAGGCCCAAAACCAGTGAAGTGCATGGCTGTAAGGGGGGTACAATTAAAAACAATCCGCCGAATTAAATGGTAGAGTATCTTGGGCAGCTTACCGTGCACAGTTTGAGTTACTTACTGATCAGAATGATTGGGATGATAAGCAGAAGTCAGTGCAGCTTGCTACTAGGTGCTGCAATGGAAATTTTGTGCCAGATGTCAGTGAAGGAGAGGAACAATTATCAATCCTTAGTAGAAGTGCTGGAATGCTGATATGAGACCATGTACCAGATTGAGGTTTACAGAGCAAGATTCCGGATCCATGTAAGGGCTCGAGGCGAATCGTTACAGCAGCTCACTCATGGCCTTGTGAGTGTTGCATACATGGCATACCCTGCAGCAGACCCTAACCCATTGGCTATTCTTCTGAGGGACTAGTTCACCGATGCTCCTTATAGTGCAGAGTTGAAAGTGCAAGTGAAGCAGGCACAACCGAGATGCATGCAAGAAGCACTAGCCAGGGCTCTTGAATTTGAGTCCCACATCATTTCCAGTACGTCCACTTTTCAGGCAGGTCGTAGTGCAGGATTCAAGACGAGAAAGGGGCAGGTATATGAAGTGGAAAAATTTGAAGGAAGTTGCTGGTACTGTGAGAAACCTGGACATAGGAAAGAGGACTGCTGCAAGTGGGAGAGGGAACAGGAAAGGACCGCTGGAGGTTGTTGGTTCTGCAGGAAGCCGGGACACAAGAAATACAATTTTTACAAATGGAAGAAGGAGCAAGAACAGAGCTGTGCAAGGTATTCTAGAATTGTAACAAAAGCATGCTGGACATATAGTAAGGTGGGACACTTCAGTTTTGAGTGTCCAAAGAAGAAAAAGGAGGATAAGAAGAAGGCTGCAGAAGACAAAAAGAAGCAGAAAACTTGCGGAGGCTGGTGTTAAGGGGCAACCACCAGCCGGCTTTTCAAGTAGCCCCACCACCGAGAAAATGCAAGAGAACTGCAAATGACAGTATGCAATCAGACAGATGAAGAAATGGAAAGAAGTGTTCTCTGGTGATTGATTTAGCTTCGGACCAGACTTTTGCAAGGCCTGATGTGTTACATCATGGGTATCTGCCTGAGTCATCAGAACAACTGTGTGGTGCAACTGAGCACTGCACAGAACTGAAGGGACCCTCGGGTGTCCGGATAGAGGTGGCAGGGGAAGACGCCATGCTTCTAGTCTATGTAATCGAGACAGAGGATCATTGCCTTCATGGTCTGGACTATCTGATGTCCGTGGGATGTGAGCTGAATTTCTGCTCCATGAAGGTGAAGGTCCAAGGAGAGTTGGTTCCTGTCACGGCAGTGAGATGTACCATTTCTGGAGGTGAGGTGAGGGCACTCTACACTAGAGTGGCACCCCCAAGACCAGAACTTTGGCTCCAGTGAAATGTGAGTCGCTCTTTTGACAGCTGTCTTGGGGTGGTGGAGCTTAATGTACGGTGCAAGATGAAGATCACAGTGATGGTGGGGAGAACTTTGGTGGAAACAGGTGCAAGTGAAGTGCCGGTTGTGGTGCTCAGTTTCTCCTGTGAGCCACAGAAGATCAACGAGGGAGAAATTGTGGGATTGTGCCAGGCAGTGGACCCTAAGTGACATCAGAGGAAGGCCTGTAAAAGAAGTGTAGTCAAAGAAGATGGGTATCTTTCAGACCATTTACAAGACCTATTTTCAAGGAATTGCCAATGCCTGAATGACTCACAAGTGGTGAAGTTGAGGCAGCTGCTGACGAAGTTTGCTGATGTCATTTCCACTGGAGACGTAGGCCAGGGGTGCATTGATCTGGTGAAGCATTGCATAGACACTGGGGATCACCGCCCAATTAAACACCCAGTGCGAAGAATGGCGCCAGCCCAACGGCAAGAAATGGAGAAATTGATGGAGAATCTCCAAAGTCAAGGAGTGGTAGAAAAGTCCAGCAGTCCTTGGCATCAGAAGTGGTTCTGGTAAGGAAGAAGGTTGGCTCAGTAAGGTGCTGTGTAGATTATCGAGCCCTGAATGAAGTGACAGTGAATGATCATACCCCTTGCCAAGGATTGATGACATGCTGGATGCTCTGTCAGGTGCCAAGTGGTTTTCCACTCTAGATATGATAGCAGGATATCATCAGGTCAAGATTGCAGAGAAGGACAAGGAGAAAACCGCCTTTTCATATGGGCGGGGTTTATGGCAGTTGAAAGTGATGCCATATGGCCTATGCAATGCCTATGCTACTTTTAAGCATCTAATGGACCGTGTATTAGAAGCTCTGCACTGGCAGACACCTCTCATCTATCTGGATGACGTAATTGCCTTTGGACAGACTTTCGACCAGGAATTGGAGAGGTTGTCGGATGTGTTCAACATGATCCGAGCAGCGCACCTCAAGCTAAACCCCAAGAAGAGCTACTTGTTTCAGAAGGAAGTGAAGTACCTGGGGCACATTGTTGGTGAGGGCAGCATCTGTGCTGATCCAGAGAAAGTGGCAGTTGTGAAAACTGGCCGGTTCCGACTTCTGTGAAGGAGCTATGAAGTTTCATCGGTTTGTGTACCTACTACCGGCGTTTTGTCAAGGACTTGGCAATGATAGCTGCACCTCTCCAGAAATTGTTGGGGAAAGGGCAGAAGTCTATGTGGACAGCAGTGACTCAGAAGGCCTCTGATGAACTCAAGCGTGCATTGGCAAGCTCTCTAGTATTGCCGTACCCAGATCAGAGTCAGCCATTCATCCTGGACTGTGATGCTAATGACCATCGTATTGAAGGAGTCCTGTCACAGAAGAAGGATGACAAAGAACATGTGGTGGCATATTATGGCAAGAAGCTCAGCCCACCAGAGCAGAACTGCTGTGTGACTCGGAAGGAGCTCTTGGCAGTGATGAAGAGCCTTGATTTCTTCCATCCCTACTTGTATGGACAGACCATGAGGCACTCAAGTGGCTGAAGACATTAAAGAATCCAGAATGACAACTGGCACACTGGCTCAGGAAGCTGGATCAGCACAATTATGAGGTGCAGCACCGTTCTGGGTGGGTACATGGCAATGCTGACAGCCTGAGTTGTCGGCCTTATTACCCAGAGTGTTGTAAAAAAAAAAAGCTGAAATAAGAATGCAGCCATATTGCAGTGATAGAGCCAGTGTCAAGTGAAGACGACCTGAAGAGAATGCAGATGGAAGATGCAGATTTACGACCAGTGCTAGAGTGGCTGCAGCAGAGTACAGTGTGACCATCCTTGGAAGAGGTTTCCAGGTTCAGGCCTGCGACCAAGAGCTACTGGAGTCAGTGGGACCTTCATCGTTTGAACAACGGACTACTGGAGCATCAGTGGGAGACACCCGATGGCCTCAGCAAGTATTGGCATCTGGTGGTTCCGAGGAAAATGAAGTCCGAGATCTTGGATGAGTCCCATAACCAGATCACTAGTGGGCACCTGGGAGTGAAGAAAACTCTAGGTCGGTTGCAACAAAGATTCTATTGGACTGGCATCCGTCAGGATGTTGAAGAGTGGTGTCTGGCCTGTGATGTATGCTGTGCCAAGAAGGGGCCCAAAAAACGTGGTTGCGCCCCTCTTCAGCTGTAAAGTGGATGCACTGATGGAAAGAGTCGCAGTGGACATTCCTGGACATCTGCCACTCACTGAAAGAGGAAACCGTTATGTATGTGTTGCCATGGACCACTTCAAAAGTGGCCAGAAGCCTATGCCATCCTTGATCAAGAGGCTGCGACTGTTGCTCAGGTGTTTGTTGACCAGTTTTTCTGTCGTTTTGGGATGCCACAAGAGCTACTTTCAGACCAGGGTAGAAACTTTGAGCCTGCTGTGTTCCGTGGGTGGTGCAGGTTACTGGGTATCAGGAAGACCAGGACGACCCCCTTAAGGCCACAGTCAGATAAGATAGTGGAGAAATTATGCTGGACCCTGGGACAAGAACTGGCCAAGTACTGCATAGAGGGACAAACGGAACGGAATAAGAAATTACCTGCGTTGCTGATGGCATATCGGTCTGCATCCCATGAGTCTACCGGCTACACCCGTGCAAAACTGATGCTGGTCACGAGTTAAGTTTACCCATTGACTTGTTAATGGGAAGAACACGTGGTGGAGAGCTCCTTGCAGACATATCCAGCTATGCAAAGCATCTTCAGGGAAGGCTGGCTGAGGTACTTAATCAAGTGTGAGGAGCCCTTAAGTTTTCAGGCGAAGTGATGAAGTGCAAGTACGGTGCCAAGGCAAGGAAGGTGAGCTTCAAGTATGGTGACAAAGCTTAGTTACAGAGTCATCAGCAGAAGAAGGGACAGTTACCGACGCTGTTGAGTCCGTGGGAAGGGCATTACACTGTGTTGGGCCGCCTATCAAACATAACGTATCGGATTCGGGGAGGCAGGAAGTCTCGCCCAAAGGTGGTACACATGAACCGTCTGTGGCAGTACCATGGGCCAGGACAGTACAGCTGGGACGTCTCCGAGGAATCGTGCTCTCCCACAGCCGAGGATTTTGGAGAGGACCAACCACCAGAAGTACAAGAGGATGGTGACAGTTTCTCAAGAGAAGAAATGAATCAGGAAGAGGTCCAAGACCTTCCAGGAGGAGTGCTCTGTGTGGAGGAGCAGGGACGTCGTCGGAAGGAGCATAGGAGAAGACCTGATAAGTTGAAGGAGTATTTTGTGTATAATTAAATGTTTTGTTTGGATTAAGTTTTATGTTTGCTTACATTGTGTAGTTTTGTCGGGACGACAAAGGACTAGGGAGGGGGTAGCGTTGAGAAGCGAGATTTGATAGTTTGGAATTACCGGTACTGGAATTACCGGTACTGGGAGGTTCTCAGTGCTTCTCGAGCTTTCCCCCGTTACGTGTCAGAGTTGCCAGTCAGCCCGCTTTTTGTGAGTGGATGTATTTTGTAAGTCGTACATTGATTAGTGTGCTCATTTTCTCTACATTATTTTATATATGTCATTGTTAAATTATGTAACTTTATCTCAGTTTGTATGCCAAATAATCTAGAGTGTTATGCAGCGTAAGAAAACTTTGGCATGTTTTGCATGTTTCTGCTTTGGCAGTACAGTAGTTAATTGTTCCTAGGCAGTCTTGCTGAAAAGCTCATTCTCTGATTTGGTAACTGTAGGCGCTAGAGTAAACTAGAAGCTTCGAGAGTAATGCAAGGCTGTTTAAGGATTGGGAAGGGACTAGAGCAGTTTTTGTAAGTTTTTAGTTCAGTTTGAGTGTAGTTCAGATTCAGTTCAGTGTCAGTGCAGTGAAGATTGTATACTTCCGGTATGTGTGAAAACAGTGAAGTGTAGTCAGAAAGCATTAGTCAGCAAGCATTATGTGTATTTATTTTGATAATTAAGACAGTGAACTTCAGAAGCCAGTGCTTATTTACACCGACTGTGCTGCTGTGTGTTGTTGTACACTGAAAGGCTGCCTCTAGGAAAAAGAACTCACTGGACACCTTCGTATACTGAACTACCGATGTTGGACCCTGTGGCAGTGTGGGACGGGACTGTAACTATATACATATATATATACTACGTGGTAACCATATAACCCGGTTTTTGGCCGTGTCCCCCAGATTCCTCTATCCAAAATCAATTAATCATGGCTGTCGTTTCAGGGAGCCTCGGAGGGTTCGATATCTGCCCAGGGCCCCAAACAAATGGGCAGATTCGCATGGCCATGTGGAATATGAGAGGTGTGAATGAGGAGAGCAAGAGGGTGGAAGTGGTGAATGTGTTCAAGAGTGCGAGATATGCCGTGATGGCATTGTGTGAGGCGAAGATGAAAGGGTGTGAAGTGGACGAGTGGGAGGGTGTGAAGTGTGTAAGATAGAGCATGAATGGGCGAGGAAGATGCAAGGAAGGAGATGCTTTGTTGATGAATGAGGTGTGGCAGAGTGGAATGAGAAACTACAAATGTGTCAGCTCGAGGTGTATGTATGTCAAGGTTAAGTCTGAGAAGGTGAAAGTGGCTGTAATTGTAGCGTATGCACCATGTGAGGACAGGAGTGAGTGAGAGAAAGACAGGTTTTGGGATGAGCTGGATGAAACAGTGGGAGAAATGCCCAGGAGCTATAAAGTGATCGTAATAGATGACATGAAGGGAAGAGTAGGCACCGGTCCTGAGGATGACATAATGGGTTGTAAAGGAGTACAAGGAGAAAATGATAATGGGAAGTGACTAAAGGATATGTGTCAGGAGAGGAGGTTGTGCATTTGTAACTCGTATTTCAAAAACAAAGATGCACATAAATATACATGGTATAGAGGGAACGGGGATCGTGTTGAAAGAAGCCTGATTGATTACGTGCTCGTAGAGAGGTCGATGCTGGGAATGGTTGCTGATACGAGGGCCGTGAAAGAACGATGTGGAGGTCTGTCAGATCATATGACTGTAGTATGGAAGATCAAGCTGAGAGGAGTGAGGTGGATCAGGAGAGAGAGGAGCAGTCAGGGTGAAAGACTCAAAGTTGAGAAGGTGAGGATCAAAGAAATGGCAGATGATTACAGGACCAAAGTAGGGGAAGAGTTAGAAACAGTGAATTGGAATGAAATCGATCTGGACAGCCTGTGGAATACATATAGGGATTGCTTAGTTAGGAATGCTAAAGCGTTGTGTGGTGTGGCAAGAGTAACAACAAAGAAGAAAGGTATGGCATGGTGGGATGATGAGGTCAAGAGAGCAGTGGAGGAAAAGAAGAAGTGGCTTAAATGGTTGCAGTACAAGGGTTCAGTTGAAATAAGAACTGATTATACTGAGAGCAAGAAGCACAGAAGGAGACTAGTGAAGAGGAAAAAGAAGGAGGTAAATGATGATGTAGGAAGAAAAATGAATGCAAACTACTCTGAAAATAGGAAGTTATTTTGGAAAGAGGTACGGAGATGTTGAAGTGAAAGTGGAAAGAAATGTGATGGTGTGAAGGATGTAAGTGGTAGATTATTAACCCATGGGGATGAAGTAAGGACCAGATGGAAAGAATATTTTGAAAGTCTGATGAATGGGAATAGAGAAAGCAGAGAGGCTGTAAACATGGTTGGTTTTGGGGGTTTGGATAGAAGGAATGCAGTGCCAGGAGACGTGACACCCGCACAGGTGAAGAGTGCTGAGAAGCGGCTGAAAAATGGGAAAGCAGCTGGAATTGTTGAGGTGCATGCAGAGATGATTAAGTGCAGTTGATAAGAGTGGAATGAAATACTTGTTGGAGATATGTAAGAAGGCATGGATGAATGAAACTGTGCCAGTAGAGTGAAAAAAGGCTGTGATTGTACCCCTGTACAAAAATAAAGGTGAGCGAAGTGAGTATAAGAATTATCGTGGAATAAGTTTATTGAGTGTGGATGAGAAGGTATATGGAACAATTAATATAGAGAAAGTAAGAGAGATATCAGAAATCCCAGTGAGTGATGAACAGGGTGGTTTTAGGAGTGACAAAAGATGTGTGGATCAAATGTTTGCAGTGAGACAGATAGCAGAGAAGGCTTGTGAGAAGGACAATAAGGTGTTTACGGCATTCATGGATCTGGAAAAAGCAGAAGACAAAGCGGACAGAGAGAGGAGGATTGTGGAAAGTTTTGCACATGTACGGTGTAGATGGTAAGCTGTTAGGTGCCGTCAAGAATTTTTATGATGATAGTGAAGCATGTGTAAGGGTTAATGGGCATCTAAGTGAATGGTTCACGATCGGTGTGGGCGTACGACAAGGTTGTGTGATGTCCCCATGGTTGTTCAATATATATAATGATGGTGTGATGAGAGAAGTAAAAACACGAGTAATGGAGAGGAGGATGGCGTTGGTAATGAATGGTGATGGACGGAATATCTCAAATTTGTTGTATGCTGATGATGCAGTACTGCTTGCAAATACAGAACAAGAACTTGGTAGGCTAGTGCAGAGTTTTGCTGATGTCTATGAGTGTCGTGCCTTAAGAGTAGATGTAGAAAAGAGTAAAGTGATGGTTACTGAGAGAGATTGTGACTCCCAGTGCGATGTTACAGTGAATGGAGAGAGACTGGAATTGGTGAGAGTTCAAATACCTGGTTACAGTGATAAGGAGAAGATAATGTGCAAAGGAAGTGGAAAGCAGAGTGACACAAGGAAGAAAAGTAGCTGTTGCAATGAAGGCCTTGATAAGAAACAAAGGCTTGAGTGTTGCAGCTGCACAAGGCTTACATGAAGGAGTTAGTGCCAACGTTAACATATGAATGTGAGACATGGTGTGGGATGAAAACGAAAAGTCAGGAGTAAAAGCAGTGGAGATGGGACTGCTGAGGAATGTGTGTGGAGTACAGAGGGTGGATAGGATACGAAACAATGTGATTCGTGAAAGATGTAGAGTGAGGAAGTCGGTGGACACCAGAATCGAAGAGAGCGTGCGGAGATGGCACGGTCATGTGGAGAGAATCGATAACAATAGAGTAGTGAAAAAAGTATATCTGAGCGAAATTGAAGGAGGGAGGAGGCAAGGTAGGCCGAGGAGAAGGTGGAGAGATATGGTGGATGAGTGTGTGAGAAAAAGAGGTTTGGAAGTCGGTGAGGCTAGGGAACTGACAAGAAATCGAGCTGGCTGGATGAATGTTGTGAGGAGAAGTGCATGATCAGGGATTTGGCACCCCTTTTTAACATGGCAGAGTCCGGATTGACTCTATCGGATACTGTGAAGCTACAGAACGTGGTGAATGTTTTTGGCGTATCCGAAAGAGCCAGGATTCCGGGGGATTGAATGATGAGTGAATGGAAGCGTGGCCCATTGGA
>JAGKTI010036591.1:0-11043 GCA_018397915.1 Birgus latro
CTTGGTAACAGCGAAATAATCTACAAGAGTTTGGAACACTGCAATAAAAACAATACGAGATTTGGCAAAACTGTAATAAATGATAATCAAGGCGTGTTGAAATACGGGATTACAAACGTGACAGAACTTGATTAACAACAACTGGCAACGCTGGGGTATATAATTATGAATAACCCTTCATTACTGTGACTTATTACAACTCGTTCATTTTCACCTGACGGAACCGGACCACAAAATACTTGAAATCTACTTTAAATCCTAACATCACTCTTCTGCCGATATAATTTGCTTATTTACATCTTATTATTCTGGCATAAGGCGCAAAATAAATCGCTATGGATGATGTGTTGCGAAATCTTAAGAGCCATTCAGAGTACCAGCCTTGGTTATGAAGTAGAAATGAGACTTCTTGGTTACTAGTCAAATCATTCAGTTTAACTACGCTTTAACCATCAACTTGTGCAAAAAGGTGTTAGGGATCATGGTTAGGTTAGAACAAAAACTCATGTTAATTTGCTCTTTCTACCTTCAGACTATTTCACTCAACCTGGGAAACTCCTCTACGTGTTGATGATGGCTATATCTAATCCCCCTGGCTCAGAAAGTCTCGCCAAAGCTGAATAAATATCATTTAGCAAATCAAAACACAAGGAAAAACCGTCGTACAATAACCATTACCACAATTACAGAGATATCTGGCAACTATCCGGGCGTAGTAAACAAACGAGACGTATCAATGAAAAGCTAAAGTCACTCACTTACGGAGTTAAAGGTAAATGAATGGATTTAAAGGGCCAGCGTAGGTCTAGTATACGAATGGATTTAAAGGGCCAGCGTAGGTCTAGTATACGAATGGATTTAAAGGCCAGCGTAAGTCTCGTAACGTGTGAATGAACACAGTTCTCTTGGTATTTTCGGAATAAATAACAGCTTCCAACGTTTCCACTTACCGTATGGTCTGCTGGGAATACTGAAGAGTGCTTGGGTAATACGTACTTCCGTTAATAATAGTGAGAATTCCAGTATACACATGGTAAACAAGCACAGTAGGTTTGAGACGTGCGCATGCGTGGCGGCCATCTTTAATATCACTGTTGCCACACCGGTACACTGGGCTCTACCATTTCGTTATACCCTATATACATTAAAGATGCCTATATTTAGGGCAGTAAATAAGCAGGTGATCAGCCATAAATTTTGAAGCATTCACAATAAGTCTTCAGCGTTATGGAAGTCAAGAAATGTTAGACAATATCGAACGCAATTTCTCTAACTCTTTCACACCCTGACATCATGCCACCCGGATGATCAAAATTTTACTTGCCCAATTATCGCTACCCAGGCATGAGAAGCAAATTGTCTAAACATTCATAACTGAATGCTCTTAAGAGGTTAGGGGCAAGTATTTAGTATGATATAAGCAAGTAACTGCAAAATAATAGCCAAAGGTCATGATTACAGCGGTATCTGGTATCGTTTCCCTCGTTGCGTCGACAACTGGGTGATGCCAACTTGCTTCACTTACAAATATCAGCCATTTTACAGTCCAAATTTCTTCGTTTTCTACGTTTCACCTGCTGGTATTTCATTCTTACCAATTAAGTCCTCAAACGTTATCCAAAACAGCTCTTCATGAGCGTACATATTACCGTAAGCCTCGACACAGAATATTTTTAACGTGGCTGCATAAAATGGAGTACCAGCAGCTCCTCGGAATATGACTGCTCACTTGATTTTAGCTGCCTACTATGAGACTTCGTTCTAACCTGACGAAGATCCTTAACCTCAGTTCAGCCTGTAAGTACGTAATAACATTCCTGCCTCACAACGCTGGGAACAACCTTAAGTGATAGCAAACCGACGATGGAGATTTCTCGAGACTCGAAACAAGTGTGGTTACACATTTACGGCCCCCCTTCAGTATGAATTATTTTCCAAAACCCAAAGAAAAATATACACATTGTACATAGATTGCAAGAATAAAAAATACGTCGTTGGAGTAAAGGAAGTAATTAGCTCCGAAAAGTCTTTCCTGAGCTGAATAAAATCGTCTGCAGGTAACAACCCACACCTCAACCTCACCCTGCTACCGTATCACGATACTACCTTCGCCCTATTTCACTCAGCCACCCTCACTCTATCTTATTCTTCTCTACTCGACCTACCTCACCCTTCCTTGCCTACGACACTTTTTTCAGTAAGCTATCTTCACCCTATCTCGTCCTGCCCTCACCCTAACTTTGTGAAATGATACCCGTTCCCTCCTTCACCCTGTCTCTCTCACCCTACTACCCCCTGCCACCCACTTATACCCTCCCACTTACACCCTGTCGCCCTAGCCTTATCCTCATCCTCTCACACCCTTCCTCCTTCACCCTACCACACCTACCCTCACCCTACCTCTCCCATTCCACTATCAACCTATCTTACTCACCTCTCTCTCCCGCACCTTACCGCATCCCTACCCCTCACCCTACCTCACCCTCATCCTACCTTTCCCTCACCCTATATCTCACCCCTTTCGCACTCCTTCCACCTCTCTCCACACACCCTACACCCTACACTCTCCCCCACCCTACCCACATCCCGCCACTGCCAGCAATACGGTATAATAGATCATATTCAAGATATACCTCCTCTCGTTCCCCATGCCACACACCACAAAGGCTTCAATTGTCCACGTATTTGCTATTCAGAATTACCCTGTCTAAGCTCAGTATTCTAGGTGCTATAGGACGCTTCGTAGCAACTTTTTCTTTGCGATTAATTTTGCATATTACATTCTATTTTACTTTATTCACCTATTTACTTTTTTCTTTTTTGCATATTGCACTTTAATATTTTCTTCATTGCCTTTTACTTAGCGATTTATTTTCTATGTTACACCTTATTATCTTCTGTCTTATCTAAATCTTTCCGGTACTGCCAGACTGTGCATAAATAACGCAATAGCAGCCCCAGACTCAAATTCCTCGCCGTGTTCTAACCTTGGTGGGGCGCTGTCTACCACAAGGGGCGTCGATCCCTACACGGTGTATATACGTATTTTACTGTACCTGTTGAAAGGCTCCACGGAAACAGTTGCTTACCTGTGATCGTCCGGTGTGCTCGACCAGACAGACTAGTGTTAAGTGGCTACCATTACTACTAGTACTACCACCACCAGTGCCACGACTACTACAGGAGGTTTTCCCTAAGCTAAATGAAATCGTCTGGTACAAACAAACCAACAAAATACGTCACTTGTTTCAAAGAATTAGTGGTAGTAGTAACAGAAGTAGTAGTAGTAGTAGTAGTAGCAGCAGCAGCAGTAGTAGTAGTAGCAGCAATAGTAATAGCTGTAGCAGTAGTGGTGGTAGTAGTAGTAATATATCACGCTTATCTTCCCTAACCTTCCGCTGTTCCTCTTATCGCCTCTCCTCCCTCTCCGCCATCACCAACATCGCCACCATTACCACCTCTTCCATCACTTAACCCCTTCATTGGTGCGGGAGAGGGACGCCTTCACGTGGTGGCACCAATATTACTGTTAGGTTTCGCTGCCTGGTTGTACAAACATCCCTCAACTTCCTATAGACTGGAAGCTGGTGGATTGGTGATTAAGAGGGTAACTTCAGCCTGTGATCCACTGGGTTTGGATTGAGAAGAACCTGGGACAACAACATAAACTACTACTATTACAAAACAAAGATGCCATTATAGTAGGACAACTCCTTCACTGCTTCCCTCTCTCTCTCTCTCTCTCTCTCTCTCTCTCTCTCTCTCTCTCTCTCTCTCTCTCTCTCTCTCTCTCTCTCTCTCTCTTCCAGACGATTGCATTCAGCTCTGGAAAGGCCTCTTGTAGTGAAGGGGTTAATGAAGGCTTTATCTAACCCCTCCAGTTCAAAAAGTCTCTCCATAGCTGAGTATGGCTGTCTGGAAGTAACAAGAATATAATAAAGATTAGAGGTTACACACACACACACACACACACACACACACACACACAGATATAATACCCAGGTGTGTGCAGAGACCTGATGATATTGCTTCTATCATCATATTGGGAGAGGTAATCAGGTTGAGTGAGCTCTTCTTGTCATTAATGAGGACACTGGCCATGACCTTCACCACCACTAACGTTACATTACTTCAACAATGCAGAGGTGCTGGGGAGGGACTCTTCACGTGGTGGCACCGATATGGTGCTGGAGTGGGACCCTTCACGTGGTGGCACTGATATAACATAGCACCGATATAACATTCCCTGTTCATGCAAACATATTGGTTGGATGAAAGTGTTTGAAGAAGCACTTTTTTCTTTTTTTTTTGTGTCCAACTCTGGGCATAGGCTTCACAGCCCGCTATCAAGGCCCAGCAGTCCTCTAGGATTTGGCTTTTTTTTTTTTTTTCCTAGCTTGATAGTTCTGGTTTGCCTGTCATGCAGGGAGTATCTGCAGCTCACCTATTACCGTATGCAAAATACAAAACAAAATCATTCATACACTTACACTTACAATGAGTCAGGATTCCAAGGGCTTAAATGATGTCTAAATGGTTGTATGATCCATTTCACAGACCATTCTCTCTTCTTGCCCCTGAATCCTACTGCATCCTATTTTCAGGTGCTAATTTGGTTCAGAATGATAATGATGAACAAACTTGGGGTTTTCTCTTACAGCTTGCAACTAACTCTGACAAATAAATCAAACAGGGATACAGTGCCCTACTGAAGGTTTAATCACTAAACCCCTAAGGACTCCTACATACTATTTTTTTCAGCTTGTTACTCCACCTACTGCTTCCCAAAGAAAGTCAGGATTCACTAGTTTAATTCCAAGTACTGTACTGGCAATGTACTGAATGAAAGTAAGTCTCCATTTTTCATCTCTTACATATCTTACTTTACTCTAATATCACATTTTCTTTAAGTATTTTCTGAGATAGTGTGAGCCCTAATATGAAAGAAAGCCTGACTGAACACATCCCTCTTCATATTTATTATAGCCACCTTCAGCACTCCTGCAGATCATATTCTAAGAAAGAATGGATAGCCAAGTAGCCAACACAGAACAGAGCCTCCCTATCATGCGACATCTCAATGGTGGTGTAGCATAATTAAGGGTTTACATTCTACTGTGGAGTGGTCTGATAAGTAAGGCTGAAGCTACGTGTGGACAAGCATACCTATAAGGTGGAGTCAGGATTCTGGGGACTTGAAGGGTGAATGAATGGGTGTGTGTCCCATTTTACTGAGCATGCTATTGATTAATTCTCCCACTTAACATAATCTTTTTTCATCCTGGCTTTCTGTATCTTACCTCACTCCACCTGCAGATGGAAAAAGCTCCCAGTCCAACTACCAAGTACAGAGTATGCTAGTCATCTGCTTTGAAGGTATTTTTAGTGTAGAAATCACTATTAGACTCCATGATTCAGAGGATACATTTCCACTGGTCCTTATCAAATACTGTATCCTACAGAAAAAAGTTGAGAAGTGAAGACTTCAAAGACATGAATGATGAATGAACAAATGTGTGGCCAATATCACTAGGAACTTATCAATTCTGCTATTGTATTTACTTTTTCTTTTTCTTAAATCCTTATCTATGACATGTTTTTATCACAAGTCAAGGTATTATGATAATGATTTTTATGATTATGATAAAGAAGTAGGTAATGCATGATTAAATCTTCTACTTGGTGCAGAACACAATAAAAAATATATATATTTTTTACAAAATATTTTATTTTCTATGAAAACAAATACTAAATATCTGGACTGATATTAACTAATTACAGGCTTTGATAAGTACATTTTCTAAGGAATGAACATGTCTTTAATGTTTATAAATATAAATTACAATAATAATACATATAACACACTCAGTCTTGAACTTTCTTTTAATTAAAACCATAGTAGGTCTAAATCATTACGTTGATATGAAATCAAAAGGATAGACATGTGTGACTCTCCAGCAGTGTACAATTCCATTAACTCCTTTTGTTCAACATGTGCTGCACATGGAATTTTGCAGGGTAGGTGTTGAATGTGCAACATTTTGTCAACTGGCTCATAATTGTGAAGCTAAAAGGTCCGAGAATATAAGGACTGCTTGCATTGAAAATGCCACAATAATTTATATATTCTAATACTGTATATTTGTACAAATACATTCTGGCAAGGTTAGGAGATCTTCTACTTTGATATGATAAATGAATGCAAGACTGAAGGAATTTCTCGAGGCAAATCACATTTTTAAAAAATAAAAATTTTCCAGTACAATTATATTCTGATATATTTGTACAAATACATTCTGGCAAGGTTAGGTGATCCACTGTTCTGATAGATGAGTGCAAGATTGAAAGCAATTTCTCGTGACAGGTCAAGTCTTGGACCGTCTGGTGGCTCGTCTAATGGGGGACACTCCAGTGCCAACTTGTAGTAGTGGACAGCCTGAGGTAGAAGGTTCAGTTGGTGGAAGGCTCGGCCAAGGTTATACATGGACTCTTGGCACTCTCCTCGCATCTCTACGTATAAATTCAGGAAGGCACAAGCCTGAACCACCAAAGAGTGCTTCTTCCCACTGAATTTTTGGCAAGCCATGTGTGTGAAAGTTAAACCAAGCATTAGAGGAATCAGGGGGTTGCTTGGATCTTGCTTGAAGGCCTGTGTGTATTCAGCCAATGAGTATTTGTATGTGCCAGCCACCAAACAGTTGTGGCCATTCAGTAACCCTAAGGCAACCAGATCAGGGTGCTTGTGGGTCAGACGCAACAGGAAACGGTTGTGTCTAAAGTCGTCGGCTTTTGAAATTATGAGATTTAGCAAGTTCCAGCACCTATTGCTCTCTGGGTTCTTTATAACCAGCTCTCGCATGATGTTGTAAGCAAAATATGAGCTTTCATTATAGATACATGCCAGGAGACACATGAATTCAACTTCTCGAGCCCGTTCTTTGTCTCTCATGAACTCCTTTGATCCAAGGGCACTGAATGTCATCCTCTCTAGTTCTTCAAACCTGAAAGGCAGCAACAAATAGTTATCAAGCATTCTGAATTATGTACTTAATCAACACAAATGTACTGGTTAAATAAGTCCTTGAGCAAAGATGAATCAAGGCTATGGCCACCACTAGTAAAGAGTTTGGACAATATACACTCTCAATCATGTTGACTGAGCATTTGGGTCAACCACTTACACTCACTAGTTTTTTGTTTTTCCATAATTATGAAACACCCATGGCTTTAGTTCACCCCCTGCTCAAGGACTTCCAGTAGTGTGTGTATATTTAACACTGGTCAATGATGGAAACAACAATCATATCAGCAATTTGTCAACTATTAATCTGCAGCTACAAATTCTCATCAACTATAATCAATGATTTCTTGTAAAGCCATCCATATATTCACCTTGCTTGTACTGTCTACAAGAAACTTACTATAGGACATTATCATTTTGACCTCTTTTTCTCACTTATGACAGTGTGAAGTAATATCCAGAAAGCAAGAAAAGAAAAGTTGTGATAGAGGAAGAACTATGAACAGCATACCCAGTGAAATCAGCCAGACAGGCCTGTATTCAATTAAATATTAAAAAACATTTTACTGCACTACTTACCTCTTTTGGTCATGAAGAATATTACAGAGGGTAGTAAAAAGCTGCCACTGGTCCTCCAAGGGAACATCCGGCCCTGTGAATGCTGGCCCGTTGTCCTCCAAACTTTCATTCTTGGAGCGTCGCAACTCTCTGATGGCTTCATATTTGTTGCTTAGCTTCTTGTTGCTAAGCATGGCCTCGGCTTCATCTCGGTTCCTGAGAGTTACCAGTTATGATGATATTTTGTACAAACAGCAACTAAATTATTATCAACATCATTATTATCTTGACTTAAAGCAGTTTCTGAAGGCCAAGGCCATGCCTGCATGTGTAGATCATTTTCCACCTGCTAATGGAAATTAACTGTGAAACCTGGTCTGATTTACTCTTAACAGGAATGAAGATGATTTGAGTTTACAAAATTCTCAATGAACATGATTCCACTAAAGTTTCCTGGAGTACAGGAAACATTCTGACTCATCAATCAGTGCAGATTCACCTGTGAGTAGCATGAGAGAGGAGATGGTAGACATCCTCACCTGTCAATGAAATCTGAACAGTACCACATCTATACATACTGTATGTTACATGTGGTCACTTTACATAAGCACAGTCTCAATCAGGAACTATCTCTAAGATATGAGAGTTGTTTAAGTAAATAGTTCTGACAGGAAGTCAGCCTTAATATTCTTACTGTGCTTCAGTGGAAAAAAGCAAATGTTTACATTACAAGTACTAGGCCTGTCAATGTTAATGAAATAAAGGTTGATGATGTCCTTTTAACTCTGATGTAAACTTTACATGATTTCCTTCAGTACTACTGACTTTGGTACTGAAATTTCACTGTAGCAGAGCTAGTGCATTTTTACCTGATGTGAATGAAATGCCTCCTGAAGAGAAGCTTGGCAGCATTTATAAAATCAAGAAGGTGCTCCTGATCAAGAAGAATCTTGCACCGCTGGTAGAGAAGGTTGGAGTCAAGTGGTTCTGAGTCACTCTCCTGGTTAAGAATAAGAAGTGCCTCATCCAGCCTCCCTAAGGACTGTAAGATGGGTGACAGCATCAGCCTGGCCTCAGCATGTTGTGGAGCCAGTTGAACCACCTGCAGAGAAAGAATATAAGTGATATTATACAAGATGCATCCATCACGTCCCTTCATCATTTTTAATTCAGTTTCTAACGGCATAGGTGCCTGGTGATCTTGTGGTCTAAAGGTCTAAGGAGCCATTCAAAGTGACAGTCAGGTTAGTTCAGATTCTAAAGTGATAAACAGAATTGTTAAAAATTGAATAATGTCGCCTAGGATGTCAATAGAAACATACCCTCTACTTCATCCTATACTTTCAGAGAGGATATACTGCACTGTACTAGCTGTTACCATTTAACATTACTATTTATCTCTTGTCACTGTGTGCTCTGAGCCAATAACTATTTGAATTTCTGTACAATACCACTATTTCTTAGATCCATATGGTTACCTTGCTATAAGCCTGTGCAGCCTCCTCCATCTGATCAACAGCAGCCAGACACTCGCCATACTGAAGCCACACCGCTGCCACATTGTACTGAGTTGACCCAATGAGTGGACGCAGCAGAGGCAGGGCAGCTTCATGGAAATCCACACTCATGTATGCTTCAGCTATGTCAAGGTACAGATCACCAAAATCCTCCTCTGATTCACTGTTTTAAAAAAATTATTACTGTATGAAGTTTTCTAGTGAGAAGCACCGGCAAACAGTGATCCCTTGGTTATCGCACGCTTGATTATAGCGGTTTTCATTATCAGTGTTAGATGAAAATCTGCACTCCTGCTGTTATTGCACATTTCTTGGCTAAAAAAACTTTATCACACACCTTAAGTGGTTTCTGCCACCAACAATGATGTAAAATCAGTGGTTTCTGATGGCTTTGACAGATTCAAAGATAAGCCCGTACTCTAGGAGTGAATTCCAAGTGGTGGAGACCACTGACTCTCCACCTCCTAGCCTCAAAACTCCTTACCACAAACCCATCACAGGTCAGTATATGGTATGTGTTTCTACCTTATTGTGTCCTTTTCATCATTTTCTATTCACTTAACCATGTTGATGTGTGCTTCTGATACTTATCATAACATTATGTATGTATTTAGTGGGCTTAAATTGTTGCAAAATGGAAAATTTGGGTTTACAAATGGAGTGTCCAGTACCATTTACAATAAATCTCATAGGTTCTAGGTTCTATGCTCTCATTATAACTCAGTTTCACTATCCTGCAGTAGATGCGGTACCAAGATAGCGCAATAACCAAGGGATCACTATGCGTCATACAAAATTCCTGAAGCTAAATTTAAAAGCTGACATTAATTTATGCCTCAGCACTATCAAGGTACACATTGCTCAAATCATTCTCTGAGTCACTTAAGCAGTGAATTAGCAGAAGGTTAACTTCAGCCTGAAATCCACTGCATTCAAATCCAGACAACTGCTACTACAGTACACACTAATACCTTCCAGAGTCAATAGTAGTCAACAAAAACTACTCAGCCATAATAAACAAATGGGAAATAATGAACACATTAAACCAAGGTATTCAGGTTATGAATGTGATGAATGTATTTTTTGGGAAAATACTGAAGTATGGATTTACTAGGTTTACATACTGTCATATACTTATATTTCAGCTCTACATGGAAGAGGTATGTACTCAACTGGATATGGAAAAACAACATACTAATGTTGCTAAATCCTCAGACAAAATACAAATCTGACAAGATATTACCGTAACATTACAAATCTCAAAATATGTTCAATCATCCAAACAATGCCATGCTTCCTCTTAAAGGAATCTCCATACTGAAGCTGGAAATGGTACAGCTGATGTTTTCTATGGACTGGAAGCTAAAACTGAGTTTCACAACCAGCTAGTTACTTCTTAAACATTATTACATCACCAAAAGTAAAAATATGTGTTCCTCACTTCATTAAGAGTTCAACAAGTGGTGCTGCCAACTCAAGTGCCCGGACATGTACGAGGGAGACAGTGAGCTTGGTGCGGAGATCAATGAGAAGGTCTAGTGGTACATAGCATTCAGTGGCAGATGCTACCCTCTCCTCCAGGCTTAACTTGCTAAATTCGGCTTCAAGTCGATCCTGCAAACAAAATAATTATTATACTGTACTTAGATAACAGGTAATGTGAAATGCAATTATTTTGTTCATGTTATCTTCAGATGACTTTCCTCACTTTAGGACAGACTGATGTGAACAGGAGGGGTTTGAAATAATCATCACTAAACCCTTCACTGCAGTAGGACATCTCTCTTAAGATGAGTAAAATCATCTAATACTAGCAAAAATGACAGGGGAAAAGATACATTCTCAGAGGGAAGAGGCCAATTGTCATAAGCTAGTTTCCACACTGGTATTATAAACATGGCATAGATAGTTCTCCTCTGATGTTCTTTATCTCTCCTTGCTTTCTGA
>JAGKTI010036592.1:0-11043 GCA_018397915.1 Birgus latro
AAGACAGTAGGAAATACAGACAGAGGAAGACAGTAGGAAATACAGACCGAGGAAGACAGTAGAAAATGCAGACAGAGGAAGACAGTAGGAAATTCAGAGGAAGACAGTAGGAAATACAGACAGAGGAAGACAGTAGGAAATACAGACAGAGGAAGACAGTAGAAAATACAGAGGAAGACAGTAGGAAATACAGACAGAGGAATACAGTGGAAAATGCAGACAGAGGGAAACAGTTCCAGAGTAGACCAGTTGCATACACGAAGGACTGGGAGTAACAGTTAACTCTCGCATTAGAGAATAAGACAGAAGAGGGATGAGATTTTGTTGCTAGACGGGTACTACGTGCCCGTCGTAGAGGTGGAGGGATGCAAGCGGACAGTTCAGAGGAACAGTGACCATTGAAGCAGCGATAGAAAAGCGATAAAGATGCAACAGTGCGGCGAAGAGACAGAGGTTGAAGGGAGCCAGTAAGAGGAGGAGAGTTAATGAGATGAAAAACCTTTGACTCCACCTTGTTGAGATGAGCTGTATGTGGGGAGCCTCCCCACACATCAGAGTTGTACTCTGAATTCTCCATGTAACCACATGGCCAAAGATAATTAATTTTGTGTATATTTTTCAGGCACCAACACCATCTTCTCAACCCAGCTGCCAGCCACCATCATTCATGCCGAGCCTGACTGCCACCCGCACCAGACTTCCTGTGGCCTTAACATTCCAAGAATCCCAGATGTCACACTCGTCCTGCCAGCAACGCACTCTGTCTGCTGCTACACACCCTCCTTGCACCACCACATGCTCTAATTCACAGCCTTCACACTTATCCTGCCAGCAACGCACTCTGTCTGCTGCTACACACCCTCCTTGCACCACCACACACTCACCTCATACTTTACACACTCCTCCCAGCACCATACACACATTGCCTACCACACTACACACTACTGCTCCCTCACAACTACCATCTACAACCATACACATTACCCCCTCCACAGCCTGCAGCACCATACACCCTACTACCACCACACTTGCATCATCTGTCACTATACCCACTCCATCTGCTGCCTCTCTACAACCATACACTACCATTCAGCAACCAGACACCAACATAAACACACGATCCACAACCACACAACCAGAAGGAACCACACACACTTCCCCCACAACCACACACCTACCACACACCTCCAGTCAAGTATCATCCTTCACCACACAGACTGCAAACACTACCATACACACTACCATTACCACACTCACCCCATCTGCTACCATACACACCACCGATACCACATGCACCCCATCCACTACCATACACACACCATGCAGCACCATACAAGCACCATCCTTCACCACACATATTTCAAACAGTACCATACACGCTGCCATTACCACACACACCCCATCCGCCACCATACACGCACCATACAGCACTATACATGCACCATACAGCTCTACAGTTACCAGTCAAGGCATTCACAGTAAAGTTGGCCGGCAAGATATCCAAAATGGCCGCTCTCAGGTAAAGTGTTATTAATTGTGTTTATTATTTTTGGGTGGGGAAAAATATCATGTGGAGAGGAGGGAGAGACTGACTAGGAGAGTGTATGTGAGTGAGGTGGAGAGGGGGAGGGAAAATGAGAGACTGACTAGAAGAGTGTATGTGAGTGAGGTGGAGAGGGGGAGGGAAAATGAGAGACTGACTAGAAGAGTGTATGTGAGTGAGATGGAGGGGAGAAGGAGGAGGGGACGACTGAGGATGAGATGGAGGGATGGCATGGAGAGGTATAGGAGAGACGGGGGTGTGAGTTGGATAGAAGGCAGCCAGACGACAAGGGACAGAGTGACATGGAGGTGATTTATTTGTGGCCACCCCTTACAGTATTAAGATAGGCGATAGATTGTGAGATTGTGGGCTTGAATGGTGAGTGGATTAATCTCTGGGTCAAATAATTTCTGTTCATTATTTCTCGCTTTTGTATAATTTCCCTTGTTCTGTGGATGGTGATGATGATGATGGTGGTGATGATGATGGTATTGATGATGAGGAGGAGGAGGATGGTGGTGATGATGGTGGTATTGATGATGATAATGGTGAGGAGGAGGATGGTGATGATGATGATAGTGGTGATGATGATAATGGTTCAGGAAGTTCCATAACACCTGTTCCTAAGCAGTTTATTTTGCTTATTACGCCTTGCCATCCTCTTCTGTGTTGCTTAAATCAACCTGCTCTTGCCATTCTCTCCATAAAATAATGTACAGAGGGATATTAACCAACCATATCCAAAAATAAACCACTAAGAAAGAGGTGTTAGGGAACTCCCTTAACCAACAAGAATGCAAGCCAGACAAACCCAGTGGATTAGCTGGTCATAGAAAATATAAGCAAATAAATCCAATGCAGAAGAGTGATAAGGGACCAAGTAGGGATGCTGCCAGAGATCAAGCAGCGTGGAGAGCCATCATTAGGTGACCGAGGCCAGTGCATGCATGTTGGAGCCTTTATAAACAATACGATACGATACGATATAAACGCTACAGTACCATATGATACAATATACAGGATACGATGCAGTGTAAATGATACAATACGATATAGATGATACGATATGGTATAGATGATACGATACGATATAGATGATACAATTTGATATAGATGATATGATACGATATAGATACGATACGATATGAACGATACGATACAATATAGATGATACGATACAATATAGATGATACGATACAATATAGATGATACGATACAATATAGATGATACGATACGATATGAACGATACGATACAATATAGATGATACGATACAATATAGATGATACGATACGATATGAACGATACGATACAATATAGATGATACGATACAGTATAGATGATACGATACAATATAGGTGATATGGTACGATATAGATGATACGATACGATACAGATACGATACAGTATAATTGATACAATATGATATAAACGATACGATATATACGCTACAATACAAATTAAACGATACAATATAAACACTATAATACGATATAAATGATACGAAACAATATAAACAATCCCTCGATTATCCAGACGCCCTGTATCTGGACATGCTCTGTATCCAAATGTTAGGCCTTGGCTCTGTCAGTGTCCGGATTTCTTTGTCTCTATCCGAACATACAATTTCCGACGTGACCAGTTGGGTGGCCTACAGATTCAAAACATCGGTTCGGTGGCCGACTGGCCTCTCTAGTCACGTGCTGGAAATACACCTTAACCCACCAGCTGAGCAAAAATGGCCGTCCGCCTCCCTACCGAACGATGGAAATCGCCTGGCTGGCCAGTAGAAGCATGGCCAGTGTGGCCAGATTTGGCATAATTGTGCTAAGTTCAGCGAAGGTCTCCAGAAAATCGTTGGTTTAGCATAGAATTTAGCATATTGTCAAATTTGGCATAATTTGGTGAAATTTGACATTGAGAGGACTCTCCTTACGTGCTAAGGGGTCTTTGTATGCAGCATGTGTTAGGAGTGTGATGCTGTTTGGTAGTGAGACCTGGGCAGTAAAGGAAGAGGATATTCGCAGATTTAAACGTACAGAAATGACAATGATTAGGTGGATGTGCAGTGCGTCCCTGCGTGCAAGGCCTGGGGGGGCTGGGTTTACGATAGAAGAGTTGAGAGGTAGGATGGGACTGGAGTGTATTGGTGTTGTGATGAGGAGAGGTAGGATGGGACTGGAGTGTATTGGTGTTGTGATGAGGAGAGGTAGGCTGAGGTGCTTTGGACATGTGGAGAGGATGGGGGATGATAATTGGGTACAGAGGGTGAGAGGTGTTAATATTGGGGGAGGGGTAGACCGAGAAAGACATGGGACGAGGTCATTAAGTGTGACTTAAGGGTTAAGGGACTGAACAGGGAGGCTACCAAAGATCGAGCAGCATGGAGAGCCACCATTAGGTGACCAAGGCTGATGCATCCAAGCATGTTGGAGCCTTCAAAAACGAAACGAAACGAAACAAATTAGATGTCAAAGTAAGTACTAAGGTTAGCAAGTATTACACTCTCATATTTTTCAGTATATGGTATACTTCAATTCTTGATCAGGGTAACCAAATCAGCAGAGATTTTAGTTGTTACATTACGTTAAAATTAATTACCCAGTGGCAGGTGGAATTTTCTGGAGGAATAACTTTTTACTCATCACCCTGAATTTTCTAGAGGCGAGAGTAATTAATGGGCCTCATAAAGGACAAATATATACTTGTTTAATATGAACATCATGAAGGAAAGTGTAAAACAATCCCTACTTTGCCATATATTACAGTTTTCGGTTTGTTAACCAACTTAGAACAGGAAATCACAGGCGGTGCCAGGAGGACGTGTACGGGTTTACAGGCTCATAATGATATGGGTTTATACAGCTAACAACCTAGTCTATCCATCCATTATCTGTGTTGTTTGCCCCATGAGGGGCATAGAGGCCCGGGACTAGGCAAGTTGGTCCTGACATTTAAGATGAGAGTGACCAGCCTCGCTCATCCCTGAGTGGCATTAAATGAGCAATAAACCCCAACCATCCCTTGGATATAAACTTGCACAGGCTCAATCCAATTGGAGTGCCTTAATTATCCACTAAACCACCAGGCGCCATAATTTGGTTATATGGTTACCACCCAGCGTAGTAAATGGTTCCCTGATGTACAGGAAACCATTTGGCTTGTCACTCTGTGTAGAGTCATGCACAGGCAGAAGGAAGAGGAAAGAATAAAGGAAAGAAAGACAGAAGAGGAAGGAAGGAAGAGAGAAAAGGGCAAACACCCAAAGCAGCACTATATCTAGTGAGTGGATGGTGAGCGCCCCCACCTACCACCAAACAAGTAATACCATTTTAATCATTAAAAATAATAGAAACCAAACTTATTAAGAACAATGAAAGATTTAAAATAATATATGCCAGTTTAGCATAATTTCATTTGCTGTCTAGTGTATTCCTGTGTTATAAATCTGGCCACCCTGGACATGGCAGCATTGTGTTCAGTGGCGGGAACCACACGTCCCCACTCACTGTCCACCTCCAGCGGTTGGACGAGTTTTCCAATATTTGTTAAGTGATTACGTTAGCCACCAGACCACACGGGATTACTGTACACCAGCTTCTGTACAGGCTAGTGGGTTACGATGCTTGTCCAACGTTCACTGGGTGGTCAGTATGGTACGGTACAGTACAGTACTGTATGGTGGCTATGAAAATTCTTTTTGCAACCTTCATCATAGTGGATTTTGTTTTTTTTTGTGGATGTTTATGGTTTATGCATTATTTTCTTAGTGTTTATTATTATATCAGTTATTCCCATGTGTTTTTAGATGTTTAAATAACTGAAAAACCAAAGAACACTGCCAAAATTAGGAGTGGTACTGCACATATAGGTAGGGTCTGAATAGTATGGGTATTGTTCCATAGGTGGACATCGTCCCTATCCAAACGTACCGATGGCTCTACATCGGATAATCGAGGGATCACTGTATAAACGCTATGGTACGATATACTGTAAGTGATACGTCACGATATAAACGATAGTCAAAATTAATGGATTAAAGCGTCAGTTTTATTATTATTTCCAGGATAGTGAACGCCACAACCCAGCAGTCTTCAAGGTGATAACGAGGACCGAGAACATGCATCAGTGGCAGGAGACATCATCTACGGTGGTCAGTTTACTGCCAGGGCATCAGTATAAGTCATCACAAGTCCACACCAGCCTGGGACCACCACCACAACAACAAAAACAAGGACAACAACAGCAGCAACCAAAGCAAGGACAGCAACAGACTCCTTTGATATCAGAACAGCAGGAATCTTCCTCCAGAATCCTCACACTCCTACCACATAGCCAGAATCCTTCAATATCTCAGCTGCAGGATCCAAGAATCATTACTGTGCTACCAAAGAGTCACAATCAGCTGGAATCATCATCCAGAATCATCACAGTCCTACCACATCGTCATAATCCCTCACTATCCCAACAAGAAGACCCAAGAATCATTACTGTACTACCAAACAGTCAGAATCAGCAGGAATCATTACCAAGAATCCTCACTGTCCTACCACACAAGCAGTATTCCAACCACACTGTCCTACCACACAAGCACTGTTCCAGCCACACCACCACAAGGGCAACCAAGAAATTCCTGGTGCACACAAAGAACGGCATCCATTTTCTTTCCCCCCAATTAACAACTAAAATGACAGCCGTTACTGATGAGAAAGACAACAGTGAATTTTTGGACACTGCTCACTGTAAACCACAATCCTGTACAGCAAACAGGGCAGTGAAAATTATGACCCAGAGCCATGTTAAAAAAGGCAGTGAAATTCTGAATACTGCTCAAATTAGCTCTGCCCAAAATAATCTGAAAAAGAGCAGTGAAAATTTGGACACTGCTGAGAGTAACTTTGTAAATATGGCTTTCAAAGTAACATCTGCTGGCTGTTTAGAGAGAGGCAGTGAAAGTCTGGAAGTTGATCAAAGTAAGGCAAGTCCGTACACTGTGAATATACAGTGCCTTGGTTGTGTGGAAAAGGACAGTGATTTATTAGAAGGATTTCAGACCAGCCCAGATGGAATTCAAAGCAGTCTAGAAGGAATTCAAAGCAGGCCAGACGGAATTCAAAGCAGACCAGAAGGATTTCAAGGCAGATCGGATTCAAAGACAGTGAAGAAAGCCATCAGAGTGAGATCTTGTATGGAGAAAGGCAGTGAATCATTAGCTGTTCACAGCAGTACAAGCAGTTACACAGTCAACAAAAGATTCAAAGCAACAGGCAGTGAATCACTGGAGCCAATTCAAAGCAATACAAGCCCTTACACGGTTAACAAAGCGTTCAAAATAACGTCTCTAAGTCACATAGAGAAAGGCAGTGAATCGTCAGGTCTTCAAAGCAATACAGGCAAATACACAGTCAACCACGGATTCAGAGCAACAGGCAGTGAATTGTTGGAGCCTGTTCAAAGCAAAACCAGTGCCCTCAAAGTGCACACGGCTTCAGGCAGTCAGATAACCGTGAGAAGGCTGCCAAAAACGGGGAAATGTCGCGGTCCAAGCCAGCCATCACAAGGACCCGAAAATAATACTTGCAAACCAGTGGACCCCAATCCCGTGCATACCAGTGGGTCAGATATACATACATTGACTCTCAGGTGAGTTGTTTTGTTATTAGGTAAAATATGGAGGGATGGAGAGACTAACTAGGAGAGTGTGAATGAGGTGGAGGTGGAGAGGGAGGGATGGAGAGACTAACTAGAGGTGGAGAGGGAGGGATGGAGAGTGAGAGACTAACTGTACCCTATTTGAGTGACCCGTGCACCTGAGATGTATGGGACATGTACGTAGTGCTTGATTTGCAGCTGCTGATTGGTCGCCCATGATGTCACTGACGTAAATGCAGGTATGTATTATAGTGCAACATGTGGACATGGGTGTACACCGTGGGTGGATGTAGTGCAACATGTGGACATGGGTGTACACCATGGGTTGATATTATAGTGCAACATGTGGATGTGGGTGTACAGCGTGGGTGGATATTATAGTGCAACATGTGGACGTGGGTGTACACCGTGGGTGGATGTAGTGCAACATGTGGACATGGGTGTACACCGTGGGTGGATAATTAACTTCAAATGTATTTCATTTCATAAAACTTTACATTCAGTTTTAATTTTCTTTGATAACAGTAAACTTTTAAGGCTAATTTGAACTTCTTTAGCTTTGTAAATTATTCTGTATTTAAACTGGCAACTTGTACTGCAAGCAGTTTACAAATATAAATATATAAGTTAAAATAAGAGGAGCTGTAGACTGACATCACGGGCAGCCTGTCAGCAGCCACGACACAAACACACCCTACTCGCCCCACACATCTCAGCTGCACAGGTCAATTAAATCGGGTACAGTAGAGTGTATGTGAGTGTGGTGGAGAGGGGAGAGGGAGGATGAGATGGAGGGAGACTAACTAGGAGGGTGTATGTGGGTGAGGTGAAAGGGGGGAGTGGGAGGGGGAGACCAAGGATGAGATGGAGGGAGGGGGAGATGGAAGGAGACTAACTAGGAGAGTGTATGTGAGTGAGGTGGGAGGGGGAAGAGGGAGGGGGAGATGAAGGCATGAAGTGGAGAGTGAGAGACCAACTAAGGGAGTGTATGAGTGGGGTGTATGGGTGGAGAGGGAGGGAAAGACCGAGGATGAGATGGAGGGATGAATTGGAGAGGATGGAGAGTGAGAGACTAACTAGGAGAGTTTACGTGGGTGAAGTGGAGGACGAAGAGGGAAGGGAAGGCCAAGGTTGAGATGGAGGGATGGAGTAGAGAGGTATATGAGGGAGGGAGGTGTAAGTTGGGGGGAGGGCAGCGAAATGGTGGGGGACAGGGTGACATGGAGGCACTTTGTTTGTGGGGACCCCTTATGGGCTTAAGGCATCTTGCGATAGATAGATAGACCCCTGAGACTGTGTGGAGAGAATGGAGTGTGAGAGACTGAGTAGGAGAGTGTGAGAGAGGTGGAAAGGGAGGTGTGGAGGGAAAGTGTTGTCGATAGGATATCCGGTTCTTCAGTTGCTGGCAGGAGGAGTGTAGGTTTGTGCGACTCCATCAGTGTGTCAGTGCGTCCACAGTTTCGTGTCCGCTGTGTAACTGCACGTGCTGGGCCAGACGTTGCTGTGCGGTACCTTCACACAGCTGTTGGCCGTACCATGCAGTGTGTGGCGCAACAACCACCCATCTACTCCCAAGGTCTGGTACTTGTGTGTGTGGTTAGCATCCAGTAGGGCACTTTGTATTGCATGCCAGTACTTGATTCACCTGTTTTATATTGCTCAGTCTGCTGGTGTGGGGCTGGGTGTGGCACAGGTAGTAGGAAATGAATCAGTAATATAGGGTAGTCACTTAAAACACTGACAGAGCCGTCCCCACAACACACGAGAGATTGCCCAGTGGAGTGGAAGAGGATGTGTTATATCAGTGAGGTGGTGTAGCCAAGTGACGAGAAGGGAGAGTGAGAGACTGACCAGGAGAGTGAGCTTGAGGTGGAGCGTGGGAGGAGAGAGTGATAATGATAGAGGGATGGGGTGAGAGAATGGAGAATGAATGACTGACTAGGAGAGTGAGAGAGAGGGGTAAAGAGGGAGAGAAGGGGGGAAACTGAGGATGAGATGGAGGGATGGGGTGGAGAGGTATATGAGTGAGAGCATTGTGGTATGTAAGGTGGAGGGGTGGGGAGAGGGAGCCCAAGGATGAGGCATACGAGTGAGAGTGGCATTGGCGGGAAGGAGCGTTTGATGGCAGAGGATAAGGGAGTAAATAAGAAGGCTGCCAGAGATCAAGCAGTGTGGAGAAGGGATAAAGGATAAGGGACTGAAAAGAGAGGCTGCCAGAGATTGAGCAGCATGGAGACCGGCTAGTAGGTGACCAAGGCAAGCAAGTTGGAGCTTTTATAAACGTTATGATATGATATAAACGATACGATACGATATAAACGATACGATATACAGTAAATGATACGATATGATATAAACAATACAGTGTGATATTAACGATACGATATGATATAAACAATACAATGTGATATTAATGATATGATATGATATAAACGATAGGATGTGATATTAACGACACGATGTGATATTAACGATACGATATGATATTAACAATATGATGTACGGTAATTGATACGATATGATATAAATGATACAATATGATATTAACGATACGATATAAACAATACGATACGATATAAACAATACGATACGATACGATATAAACGATACGATACGATATAAACAATACGATACGATATAAACGATACGATACGATATAAACAATACGATACGATATGATATAAACGATACGATACAATATAAACGATACAATACAGTATGTACGATACGGTACAAACAATTTCTCTCTCTGCAGGGCCTGGACGCCTTCACCGGATTGTTCCAGTACAGATGGTGAGCTGGAGGAGATATTCGGTGATTCGTTCAAGCTCTCCCGGCCAAGGAGCTTACTGTCCGATGCAACTGTGGATGATTAGGTGAGCTCTGGGGTTGTATGCTAGTTAGAAAGCTCCCTAACACCACTTCCTTAGTGAATTATTTTAGAAAGCTCCCTAGCACCTCTTCCTTAGTGAATTATTTTAGAAAAGCTCCCTAACACCTCTTCCTTGGTGGTTTATTTTAGAAAGCTCCCTAACACCTCTTCCTTAGTGATTTATTTTAGAAAACTGCCTAACACCTCTTCTTGAGTGATTTATTTTTGGATATGGCTGCTTAACATCCTTTTGTATGTTATTTATGCAGATTAGCGAGAAAGACACAATGCATAATTATTCGAAACTATCTGTTAATTTTTTTTGGCTAGCTACAAACTCCCAGCCTGTAACAATTGGAAGTTTTGGGGGTTGGGCAGATTGATGCCAAAAGGTTTATATTTTCAAAGGACATCAACAGGTTCTCTTTCTCTTTTATTGCTTAAGAGTGAGAAGACAAAAATAAAACATGCATCTCCTTGTGTGGAGGGAGGGGGAGGCCGAGGATGAGATGGAGGGATGGAGTGGAGAGGTATATGAGAGAGGGAGGTGGAGGGGGGGAGAGGGAGGAGGAGGCTGAGGATGAGATGGAGTGGAGAGGTCTATGAGAGAGGGTGTCAGCTGAGGGCAGGGCAGTGAAATGGCAGGGACAGGGTGACATGGAGGCGATTTGTTTGTGGCCACCCCTTACAGGATTAAAGCTTCTGGCACTAGATAGGTAGAGAGATCTTTTTACAACAAGACTCCTATGAGACACAGAGAGTATTATTAAAAGCCCGTAAGTGGTGGCCACAAACAAATCACCTCCATGTCACCCTGTCCTCTGCCATATCACTGCTCTCCCCCAGCTCACACCCCCTTCTCTCATGTACCTCTCCACTCCATCCCTCCATCTCATCCTTGGCCTTCCCCTCCCTTTCCCCTCCTCCACCTCACACATACACTCTCCTTGTTAGTCTCTCATTCTCCATCCTCTCTA
>JAGKTI010036593.1:0-11042 GCA_018397915.1 Birgus latro
TGACTGAACCCATACTGACGATCAGAAAGAATGTTGTGACAGGAAAGATGCTTTAAAATTTTTCTGTTAAGAATTGACTTGAAAACTTTTGAGACACAGGATGTTAAAGCAATTGGACGATAGTTAGAGGGTTGGGAATGGTCACCCTTCTTTGGGACTGGCTGAATGAGAGCAAACTTCCAGCAAGAAGGAAAGGTACAAGTTGATAGACAAAGGCAAAAGAGTTTACCTAGGCAAGGTGTAAGCACAGAAGCACAGTTTTTGAGGACAACTGGAGGGACTCCATCAGGCCCATATGCCTTGTTAGTATTGAGGCCAGTGATGGCAGAAAGTATATCAGCTGAAGAAATTTTAATGTCATCCATGAGGAAGTCAGAGGGGGGAAGTGATGGAGGAACAGCACCGGAATCGTCTAAGGTGGAATTGGAGGAGAAAGTCTGAGCGAAGAGATTTGCTTTATCAGTAGAAGAAATAGCTACAGAGCCATCAGAGTGGAAAAGAGGAGATAAGGATGATGAGGTAAAGTTGTTAGAAAGGTTTTCGGCAAGGTGGCAAGGTGCCAGAAGGAGCGGTAAGAGTTCGAGTTGCAGAGTTGAGAGCATTTAGTACTGATGAAATTATTTTTAGCAGAGTGAAGAACAGACTTAGCACGATTCTGGACAGAAACATAAAAAAGGTGTGAGTCAGGAGTGAGTTGGCTCTGGTACCTTTTACAGGCCCTCTCCTTGTTGTGGACAGCATTAGAACAAGCGTGATTAAACCAAGACTTTCTTGCATTAGTCAAAAGAAATGAGAAAGGAATGTATGCTTCCATGCCCGAGAGAATAACCTCCGTAATGCGCAAAGCGCACTCATATGGCTCATAGCCGTGGAAGCCAATAATCATTCCAGGGAAAATCAAAGAAGTTCTGCCTGAGGGCCTCCCAGTCCGCAGCTCCAAAGTGCCACAGACGACGTTTCTTTGGAGCGTCCACAGGCCGTACTGGAGCGATAGGACAGGTTAAGGTAATAAGGTTATGATCAGAGGAGCCCAACGGAGAGCAAAGATTAACAGTATAAGCAGAAGGAGTAAGAGGTCAAGTATGTTGGAACTCTCTCCAAGGCAGTCAGGGATATGGGTAGGGTGCTGTACAAGCTGCTCTAGGTCATTAAGGATAGAAAAGATGTAGGCTTGTTCACCAGGTGGATCAGTGAAAGGAGAGGAGAGCCAAAGGTGGTGGTGAACATTGAAATCTCCTAGATTGGAGATTTCAGAGAAAGGAGAAATGGATAGAATGTGTTCCATCATAGAAGTAAGATAGCCAAAGAATTTTTGATAGTCAGTAGAATTAGGCGATAAGTAAACAGCACAGATATATTTAGTCAGAGAATGACAGGACAGTGGAAGCCAGAGAGTAGAGAATTCAGGAGTATCAAGTTCAGGAACATGAGAGCAAGATAGATCGTTGCATACATATGCACAACAGCCACCTTTAGGTTTGAAATGAGTATAGAGAAAGTAGGAGTATACAGAAAAGGGTTTGCTGTCAGTTGCCTCAGACAGCTGAGTCTCTGTAAGGAAGAGAAGGTGAGGTTTAGAGGAGGAGAGGTGGTGCTCAACAGAGCGAAAGTTAGAGGAAAGGCCGTGAATGCTGCAGAAATGAAGAAGTGAGTCAGATCAGGCAACTCTCAGAGTCATCACCGGGAGAGGGGCGGATGGTGGGGACATTTATGGTCCCCCCCCCTCGTGGGGACTCCGAGGCATCATTAACGGTTGCCATTTTTGTAAAATTTTTAAAAGGAAGTGTAGTGTGTAGCGTGCATGTAGTTTGGTGTTGACAGTTAGATAAACTTGTATTGGAGAGCTTGCTGGCCTACTTTCTGTGTTACTGAGACACTGAAAAAGTTCAACAAAGGGGGATGGTCGGGAACTAGTCCTGAGGGCTGATGAAACGGGAGCTCCAGGTCTTCCTATCACCAGCTTTCCATCCACCTTGGGAGTACTGCCCTGCTCGACTGGTGCTACAGTCTACTGTACACATTTTTTTATTAGGAAAATTGATGAAAATAATGTTTGAAAATACACAGAGCTGTCACTATCCTGTCATATACAGTATAACAGTGCTTATTATATTCCATATTATACATATAAGTTCTGTTTAATTTATACTCTGTCTTTCATACACCAGGCAGCCACGTCAACTTTAAGGCGCTTGGTGATAGTGAAAGCTGATTGATCGTCGTGGCCTGAAAACTGCTGCCATGTTGTCGCCGCCTAACTGTTCTAACCCACTGTACTATACTATGTACTGGCAGTCACTATCCTGTCATATACAGTATAATAGTGCTTAGTATACTGCACGCCCCATAGGGAATTGTAGATAGGGTTTTTTTCATTGCATCTCTGTGAACCACCAGCACCATTTGTCTTTCACCTTATTCTCTCTTTCATTTCATATTTCTGTCTTAGTTGATCCTCTTTCTTTTTCTTTTATTGCTCTCTGAGGCATATCTGAATAACTGTATATAGCTAAATGACTATTGCTACCTATAATTGGGATGCAAAATCTGAGAATTTAATTATAATGGGTTGTTGATAAAATTAACCCCAATTATTTCAAGAGTAGTTGTAATTTTTCTCTATAATACTATCAGTCATGAATGATCAACTGTATAGTGATATTGTCCACTTTTACACATCATAAGATAGAAAGTATCCAAGTTCAGTTTATGATCTGGCTCCAGATCAACATGCAAATCCAAAATCTCACTTCAGACAAGTTGCAAAGCCTTACAGAGTTGAAGCTGGGATGCTTTACCATGGTGATAAGCAAGTGATAGTGAAAAGTAAAGTCCAGGATATACTTAATGCACGCCATAACAATCCAATGTCAGGTGGTCATTTTGGTTAAGATAAAACCCTTAGCAAAATATCTGAGCGCTATTACTGGAAGGGCATGAAACGGGATGTCCAGAATTACTGTATGGCATGTACAAAATGTTTCGCAGTAAACCCTAAGATGTCATCAGAAGCTACCCCTCTGCACCCAATACCAGTACCACCAAAGGTGTGGGGTCTTGTTGGAAAAGATATTATTGGGCCACTACAAGAATCAAGAAATGGCAGCAAGTGGTACCTACCGAAATACTTACTGGTCTTAAGTACCGTTAACCTTTGTAGACGACAAACTTAAATACCCCTGATGAGGTTACTTAAGTGCTTCTTATTTTACTAAGTCAAGATGCCCGCACGACAAAAACGATGAGGGAGAATGTGATGGGTGATAAATTATAGAGCGACAGGAAAGAAAACCTATTTTGGGCATATGTATGACGTTTCCAGCAATAATATATGAAAATAAGACCAAGTTGAAATAATATTACAGTATAATGATAGATTTGGAGATGTTTTGCCGCAGACAAACCGCCTATGCAAGATCACTAGTGCAGAAATGAAAGTATCTGCAATACTTTGTTACTTAGAAATTAGAAAGATGCAGCTGTTTAACCACTTAACCGCGGGTCGTCACTTTCGTGATGCTCAGTGGTGATGGCTTGAGCCATGGGCCGTCATTTGGGTGCCTCTGTTTTCTTTTAAAGCCGGGGCTTTCAAAATATAAATATATATGAAAAACTGTAGGAGAATCCTGAGTGCTATTTATATCACTCAGGCTAGTTTCGGCCAACATTTTTAAAAAGTAAGTCAGAGCGCGAATTACCACCAGCTGGAAGTGCCAGGACTGCCTCACACAACCCCGCTGCTTAGGGGCTAATGGTGATAATCCTTGACTTCTCTTTTCTCACAAACTGAAATACACACCTGGATAGCACCCCACCCCCAAAGGAACGACAGAGGTGCGACCCCCATCCCGGGAGGAGACAACAGGGAGGCTGAAAAGGAGCACGCGGGGTCAGGGCCACAAGGGAGTATCTACCCCGCTACCCTACGCTCATCTCGCCCGCAACCAACACCACCTGGAGTGTGCAGTACCAGCGCACTACACTCCAGCCAGGCCAGTGCTCCTCAGGTTCAGGGTGGGGCTAACTCCTTAGTCCCAGACGGCATCCAGGTGACGGCCACTAGCCGCACTAGGAGTGAGATGGCCACCGGTTCTCCGCAGCTGCTTCCCTCCCTCAGCAGGACCGAGTGACGGCCACCAGCCTAATCTGGGGAGAGGAGGCCACCAGATGCTCTCTGTTAATTGGCCCTCCAGGAACCAGGACTTCAATGATGGCACTCAGCCCACAGTCCATTAGGAGTATGGGACCTCAGTGACGGTCATCAGCTGCACTGAGGAGGAGACGGCCATCAGCCGCTCTGCGCCCATTGTTCTAGGGGACTTGGTGATGGCCACCAGCCGCACTGAGGAGGGAATGGCCACGAACCACCCCTCACCCCCTACCCCTGTACCTTCTCCCTTCGAGGACTTCCCTTGCTCGCCCACCCCCACCTGTGGCAGAGCGGGATCCCTCCACCCAGAGGCCGTCCCCTGGAGGAGGTCTGGCAAGACCCCGTAGTACTCCCTGGGGTACGAGCCCTACAACCAGCTCCCCGATGACGCCAACCCCTGACGGACTTTCCACGAGAAGGACGCCGCAGACCCCACCAGACGAAGGCCCTGACAGTGAGAGACCGCAGCCCTCAGACCCGCTGGGACATCCCCAGGACACCGGGGCGTGACCTCCCTGACCCTTCCAGATGACGTCCTGCTCGACAGAACCGGCGCAAGCAAGTGCGCCTGCTCTCTCTGTTTGGGCCCAGCCCAGAGGCCTGACCTTCAACCCCCCCACAGTAATGGGCACCTCACCATGCCGCCCCACAGCCAACTTTGGACGACCCAGCCCCCAGCAGTAGTCCCGTGCCTCCTGACAAAGGCCGCCTCACCTGATGGGACCCCTACGACACTGGGCCGACACCTTAGCCGCGCAAGGCTACGCCACCTATCCCAGAGTCCTCCAATCCTGTTTATAGTGCCTAAACTACTCTATAGTGTATTGTGCACATTATTGTCCTGTATTGTACTCAGTTGTATCAGAGTAAGGTAATACATGTGTAAGATTGGTTGCCCAGAGTTTTTATGCCCTGTTCCTTGAGTTGCTGTAATACCTAACCCAGTCTAGGAGGAGGACCCCACTCTAGGTACCGTGTTTAAGGAACAAGCAGTTGAGCGCCTTAAACCTGTCACATAACACAAACAATTTCTGTTAAACATCTCCCCATAGGAAGTTTTCTGCCATTCAGCCATAACTTATCAGTCAAATATAACAAAGCTTGTGTTGTATGGTTGCAAATACTGTGGCTGTTTTGCTGATGAAAAAATGCAGAGAACAGTATGCCACACTAACCTAAGAATAATCTTTTGTGACGTGATGGAAGCGATTCCCAAATAATGTTGTCTCAACATTCAGCTGCAGCTCTACTCCATGGTGATGAGTCTTCATTACCAGTATATACATTCAGCAAATTAGTGGATATGTACAAAATAACTGCAAAATGTTTTGTAAACAAATTAAATGGAAAAGTGATCATAACCTAACCCAATATTGTCAAAACTTTAGCTGTAGCTGTGCCCCATGGTAATAACTCTGTATCATAATCCTTCAGCAAATTGGTATACACGTGTAGAATAACAGCAAAAAAGCAAGAAAATGTATTTTATGAATACTGTCCCTAACCTAACCTAACCAGTCTCTGACGGGGAAACAACCAGCCAAGGTCATGCAAGCGATCCACAATTGTCCTAAAACTCAAGTTATGTCTGTGCTGTACGGTAATCACTCTGCCTTATTACATGCAGTAAATTAGAATACATGTACAAAATAACTGGGAAGCATCGTGCAAGCATAAAGAGTGGGGAACTGATCATAACCTAACCTAACCTATCCATGTTCTGACGGTGAAACGACCGACTCATCATCATGAGGTCGTGATGGGATTCATAATGAATTTTGTCATCATATTCAGCACTAGTTTTGGCGCATGGTAACCATTCTAGGTAAGAACAGTTAGGAGTGCTAAGCAATATCGATGGTAGCACTTATGTAGTCCACTCAGTAAAGTACTCCAGGCTGGGACTTAAGTAGAAGTCAAACCTCAACACTTAGCAATTTCGTAGGTATGGGCCCAGTACCGGCTGTACTGCCCAGTCTCCGCTTGCGCTTTGTGACATTGCGCAAGCTAAATATTAGTCAGATTGCGCACTTGCACATGGTAGTGAACTGTGGATTGCGCATTGCGCTTGCGCAAACTCCTTTTTCGTTTGCGATGCTCACCACTGATATTTACCATAGGTATACAATAATTATTATTTACAATTAGAATTCAACAAATGGGAGTAGTCATCATGAAACTCTAACAGCTTCCTTATTTCTATGTAATTGTTCTTTTGATTAGGTTATTATTCACCTATATGAGTGCTGAAATGCACAAACAACTGGGAGGGATGTTTTTGTGTTTTTATTTTTACCGAAATGAAAAATATATATATATATATATATATATACCAATAAAAAGGACTTTTTAAGAGCTTTATTTTCATATATTTTTCATTAGGTTTGTCATAAAAATAATGTGGTGACCATTGAGCAACTTTAACCTTTAATTACTCAAAACTAATTGCGCCGCGCGTAAGCCCCCGTGCCACTACATGCCTCAATTGCCTCCGTTAAATATCACCTGATTCACTGTACAAATGGTCACAAGTGTCTAACCTAACTTGACCTAACCTAACCTAACCTAACCTTTAGCAGAGGCAGTTGTCCGGGAGGCAGTTTTCCTACGGTGGCGATTCTCCAGGGGGCAGTTTCAGTTAATCCACATACATCCATTTTTGCACCCTCAAGCACCTGGACAATCTGTCTCTCTCTCACCTCATCATTTGCACCCCTTACATTCCATGTCGCAATCCGAACTATGTACTTCCTTCGGTCCTTAGTCGTCACCTGTTGGTTAGTCCTGGTCTGAGGCTTCTTGTTCGTATTTTTAGTCAGTTGTTTTCCGGGGAGGAGCACTAACCCTCCATCAACCCACTTGTCACGTAGGGAACACGTGTTGGTTGGTTATAAGTTTCCACCCAACGTTATCAATGATTTCTTAGTTTACAGGAAATCATTTTGCTTGCCACTCAGTGTAGAGCTACCCTATAAACAGAGTACCACCATATTAAGTGGGTGGATGATAGGCGTTGTCCAGGGGGCAGTTTTCCTACAGGGGTGATTGTCCATGGGGCAGTTGTCAGGGGTCCGTTGTTCTGATACCATAGGTGGGGGTGCCCATCATCCACCCACTTAATATAGTGGTACTCTGTTTTTAGGGTACTGTAGCTCTACACTGAGTGGCAAGCAAAATGATTTCCTGTAAACTAGGAAATCATTGATAACGTTGGGTGGTAACCTTATAACCAACCAACACTTGTTCCCTATGTGACAACAAGTGGGTTGACGAGGGGTTAGTGCTCCTCCCTGGAAAACAACTGACTAAAAATACAAAAAAGAAGCCTCGGACCAGGACTGACCAACAGATGACGACTAAGGACCGAAGGAAGGACATGGTATGGATTGCGACATGGAATGTAAGGGGTGCAAATGATGAGGTGAAAAGGGAGACAGATTGTCCAGGTGCTTGAGGGTGCAAAAATGGATGTATGTGGATTAACTGAAACTAAGTGGAGATGTGAAAGTGTGAGAGAATGGGAGTATGGATAGGGTATATGCATGGGAGTAGGTGAGAGTAAGAGGGCAAAAGAAGGAGTGTATATTGTTGTGTGCAAGAGATGTAAGGAGAATGTAAGAGAGAATGGATCAGTTGGCTCAAGGATTGTGTGGGTAAGATTGAAAGTTGGACTAAAAATGTGGGCAATTGTGTGTGTGTATGCACCAACGCAAGATAGTGCAAGCAGAGTGAGAGAAGAGTTCTGGGCAAATGTGGAAGTGTGCATGGAAAAGTTTGAAAGGAATGAGAGGGTGTTTTTGATTGGAGATATGAATGGAAAAGTAGGGACTTTGAAGGTGGGTGAAGTAGTTGGTAAGTGGGGTGTGCCTGCAGAAGGGGATGAGAATGGCAGTGCTCTAGTGGACATTTGTGCTGGGAGGGGGTTGGTGATAGCCAATGCCTTCTTCAGACACAAAATGATCCACAGGTGTTCGTGGCATGTGATGAGAAGGGTTGGTGGTGAAGTGAATGAACGGAAGGCAGTGATTGAGTATGTGTGTGTGGATGATAGAATGAAAAGGTGTTTAATGAATGCAAGAGGATTTAGAGGTTGGGGGAGTGGACTTTCTTGGTGAATCTCAAGGTTCAAATGAAATGGAGGAATAGAAGAAGGGAAGGACAGGAGGAAATAGTTTATACAAGGAGGGTAGAAAGGTTACAAGAGGTTGGAAAAAAGGCAAAATATAAGAGAGAAGTGGCGGAGCGATTGGGTGAATATAATTTGGAGCAGATAGGGGACACAGAAGGAGTTCGTTTTGTTTCGTTTTGTTTTTGAAGGGCTCCAACATGCTTGCATGCGTTGGCCTTGGTCACTTAATGGCGGTTTTCCATGCTGCTCGATCATATCTGGCAGCCTTGCCGTTCAGTCCTTTAACCCTGAAGTCACACTTAATGACCTCATCCAAGATCTTTTTTTGGCCTACCCCTCGCAGCCCCATCCCTGATATTAATGCTTCTCACTTTCTGCACCCAATTATCATCCCCCTTCCTCTCCACATGCCCAAACACCTCAATCTACCTCTCCTCATCACAACATCAATACATTCCAGTACCATCCTACCTCTTGACTTTTCCATCATAAACGTAGCCTCCCCTGTCCTTGTACTGTACTCAGGGATGCACTGCACATCCACCTAATCATTGTCATTTCTGCACATCTAAGCCTGTGAATATCCTTTTCCTTTACTGCCCAGGCCTCACTACCATACAGCATTACACTCCTAACACATGCTGCATACAGAGATCCCTTAGCATATAGGGAGAGCCCAGGCAGTGTCAGGAGAGGCAACAGCTCCCTGAATTTCTTCCAGCCACTCCTCACCATAGCCATAGACTAGCTCCACCCCCACCTGCAGCACGTAATATATCTCCCAGATAACAAAATGTCCACACACTCAAGAGACTTACCAGCAAATTCAATACTTTCGTGCTTGATAATCTCCACCTGCTCTCCCTGACACACTGCACACATCAAATCAGCACTCTCGCATTCTACATCTCTTATGCACCTGCTTATCACAAACACTGCACAAAATGGAATTACTTCCCATGCCCTTGTGACAGTTTGCAAATGGCCACTCTCACCCTTCTTTGACAGTACTGCCACCAACCCTAGATATCATAACTTTTGTTTTTATCTGCATTTACTCTTAAGCCCTTGTGCCCCATACCATCACTCCACTTCTGAATCTTTCCTCCACCTCCCTTTCATTCTCTGCAATCAACACCAAATCATCAGCATACATCATCTCCCATGGTAGTCCATTTCTGAAGTCAGTGAGAGGGCTTCAAGTACCATGATAAACAACAAGGGACTCAAACTAACCCCTGCCGCACCCCAACATTCATGGAAAGCTCATCACTCAAATCTCTATTTACTCTTGCATGGGTGCGAGATCCCACATACGTGGTCATAACCACCCTAACCAGCCACTACTCGATCCCAAGCTTTCTCATTGCTTGCTTCACCACCTCTTTAGGGACCCTGTGAAAGGCCTTTTCCAAATCAACAAAAACAAAGTACAGTTCCCTTTTCTTTCCTATATATTTTTCTTGAAGCTGTCGAACAATGAATATGACATCACTGGTCCCCCTGCCTGGCATAAACCCAAACTGCATCTCATCAATATTCACTCTTTCTTTAATCATACCTCCTCGAACTCTCTCCAGTACTTTCATTGTCCGATCTAAAAGCATTATACATCTATAATTTTCTCATTCCAGGGCATCACCCATCCCCTGGTACACATTTACGTTCTTCAGCCAGTAATCTGGGACAGCACACTCATATATAATCATATCAAGTCAGTGACTAACCTCACTCCTATATCTCCTGAGGCCTTCAACATTTCAGCAGTCAACCCGGACACCTGCTGCCTTCCCTACCTGCATCCTGCTTATTGCCTCACTCACAATAGCAGTGTCAATCAAAGGCCAAGGGCCAAACACTGGATCTGCCGGCTCCAAACCTTCCAGTCCCAGTTGACTTCTCATTCAACAACCAGCTGTAATGCTGTCTTGAGGCGTCTTTAATATCCCCGCTGTTCACCACTACCCTTCTTTCATCATTCCTCACACACTACTCACCAATGATATCTCTATTCTCCCCCTTCTCCACCTCACTCACATACACTCTCCTCGTCAATCTTTCACTCTCCATCCTCTCCACATGCCCAAACCACCTTAATGTGTTTCTCCTCATGCTTCCCATCACGTCCTCAACCACACCACAACGCTCCTTCACTTCCTCATTTGTTAGTCTGTCTCTCCATGTGACTCCACATGCTCCTCTCAAATAACTCATTTCCACTGCTCTCACTCTTGACTTCTGTCCTTCCAACAGGGTCCAAGCTTCCCTTCCATATGTCAGAGTTGGTATCACAATACTGTCATGTAACAACTTTTTCACTTCCATGCTCACCTCCCTGTTTCTTATCACTGCTTTCAACGAACCAGCAACCTTCCTTCCCTGCTGTACCCTTTCGAGCACTTCACCCTCCAGACTATCATCCTTACTCATCACACTGCCCAAGTACTTAAATTCACTCACATTCGCCATATCCTTCCCATCCAATCTCACTGTACACTCACTGGCTTCACTTCTCTCGAAGCCCATCACTTTACTCTTCCCCACATTCACCTTTAGATTCCGTTTCTTACACACTCTCCCAAACTCATCTACCAACCCTTGCAGCTCCCCTTCGTCTTCACTCAACAACACAGTATCATCTGCAAACAACAGTACAGGGAGTTTCCACACACTGCCCTCTCTCACTAGGGCCACTCCAACATCCACTGCCCGACCTTGTATCTCTTTTATAACCCCATCCATATACAGATTGAACAACCATGG
>JAGKTI010036594.1:0-11042 GCA_018397915.1 Birgus latro
GTGTGTGTGTGTGTGTGTGTGTGTGTGTGTGTGTGTGTGTGTAAGGGGGTACTGTCTATGGTGAGGTGTGGAAAGTGACTATGTTCTGCTGTCCAGTTTGTGAGATGGGTCACTGTAGATTTGGCTAAGGCTATACTGATTCTCTGAACCACTCGTGTAGTGCGTTGAGGTAAGGTTGGAGGATGAGTGTGGCTATGTCTGCATTTTGGTGTGTACATGTAAGTGCTATGTCATCTGCACAGGAAGCTACGTGTATCTGTGGTGTGTGGGGTGTGGGTATGTCATGCATGTATAAGTTAAAGAGAGTAGGGTATAATACAGATCCTTGAGGGATGCCATTTGTAAGTTTCTGATGTTTGGTGACTGACCGGCAAATGTTACATGTGCACATTTGCCTGCCAAGTAGTTTGCCAGCCACCTTTTTGTGTTATTGTGCATGTTTCTGTTGAATATTTTGTTTGTGAGGTTATGGCAGGGATGGCATCAAAAGCTTTGCAAATGTCTAGTGTGATTAGGAGTGTTCTGTGTGGTGGCCTAGCTGAAATGATGCCATCAAAAACTCCTTGTGTAAGGTCTGTAAGAAGAGTGTTTGTGGAATGCAGCAGCCTAAAAACCATGTTGTGATGGGCGAGGAGGATGTGAGGTATTACTAATTGTAATAATAGTCATTCAATGACTTTGGAGGAGGTGCAGAGGAGTGTGATGGGGCGGTGTGAGGAAGGTTACGTGGGGTCTCTGTTGGGTTTGGGGATAGTGATGATAGTATCAGCATCCAGATGTAGGGTATTATGTTGTGTGAGTAGCTGTAGTTTGATATGTTGGTGAGTGCTTGTATACCTTGCAGTCCATGATGTTTAAGGTGTATGTTGCTTATGTTGTCTGGGCCACAGGCAGATAAGTGCTTAAGGTTGCTAATAATGTGCTTCATCTGGTTGTAAGTGAAGAGTGTGAAGTCTTGGTCTGTGGGGAACTGTCTCTTGCATCGGATGACACGTCAGTCGTCACGATGGGGGTCTAGATGACTGACGTGTGAAAAATGATTGACGAGGGTGTTTGGTTGTTGTTTGTTTGAGGGTATGGTGTCTGTCGTTGTGATGGCAGCATGGAATTGTGTAGTGTTGCTGTTAAAGAGAGTGATGCTGTTTAGTGTTTTGTTGAGTTTGCTGGTGTTTGTTTTGTGATCAAGTGTTTGGAGATAATTATTCCAATTCAGTGTGTACTGCTTCAATATTTTATTGTGTATCTGAGTGTTGGGTGCTTGTATTTGTTGTACGGTGTCTTGTGTCTACATAGGGGAGTGTTGCAGTGTGTCACACTGTGAATTTCTGATGTGAAGTTGGGATTGTGTGTCTTTCTGTTGTCTCTAGTGATGTGTCTTTTGTCTGAGTTTTGAATAATTGTATTGAAAGTGTGCACAGAGGTGTTGATGTTTGTGATGGGTGTACTGTTTGATGTTTCAAAGTGATGTTCTGTTTCAGTAGTGAAGGTCTCGCAGTTGGCTCTCCTATAATTACTGAATGTGTATTTACCTATTTGTAGTATACAGGAATTGAGCTAAGCTCGTGTTGTCCTGTCTCCATATCTAAATTCATCTAATCTAGTTTTAAATACATGAATGTTTTTCGCCAGCACCACCTCTTCGTCTAAGTCATTCCAAATACAGTACTTATGCTTCTGTTCGGGAAACTGAACCTTTTGAGATCATTAAGACATCTACTTTTCCTCAACTTGAAGCCATGACCTCTTGTTCTTCCATCATCCAACACAAAAAGATCCTCTCTATCCACCCTTTCCAATTCTCTTACATTTCTAAATATTGTTATCAAGTCACCACTTTCCCTTCTCTCGTGGAGTGTTGGTAACTTCAGTTTTTCCAATCTCTCCTCATAGGTGAGTTCCCTTAAACGTGGTATCATCTTCGTTGCCATCTGTTGGATTCTCTCTAGTTTATCAATATGCTTCTTCAAATGAGGTGACCATACCACTGCCGCATACTCTAGTCTTAGTCTTATCATGGTCCCCATCAACTCCCTCAACATTTCCTCATCCATATAATTAAAAGCCACTCTCATGTTGGTTAGTAATCTATAAGTTCCCCCAGTGATTTTGTTTATATGCTTTTCTGGTGACAAGTCATCCCGAATAATCACTCTCAACATTTCCTCATCCATATAATTAAAAGCCACTCTCATGTTGGTCAGTAATCTATAAGTTCCCCCAATGATTTTGTTTATATGTTTTTCTGGTGACAAGTCATCCCAAATAATCACTCCCAAGTCTTTCTCATCCTTTCCTTTACTAATTATCTCACTGCCCATTTTATATGTCCAGTGTGGTCTTCTTTCACTTATTCTCATTTCTAATACATGACACTTCTCGGCATTACAGCCCATTTTTCAAGTCTGGCTCCAGCTGTGTAGTTTGTCCAAGTCCTCTTGCAGTTCTTTACAACTATCAATACATTTAATGTGTTTCATCATTTTAGCATCATCTGCAAACATACTCACGTAACTATTCAAACCCTCTGGCAAATCATTTACATATATCAGAAACATTATTGGGGCCAAGACAGAGCCCTCGGGTACTCCACTAGTCACATTTCTCCATTGTGAAACTTTGTCTCTTATTACTGTTCTCATCTGCCTTCCTATCAAATAATCTCCCATCCACTTTAATAGTTTCCCATGCACCCCTCCAAAGGTTCTCAACTTCCACAATAGTCTCCTATAGGGCGATCTGTCAAATGCTATCTTAAGATCCAGATAGACACAGTCCGCCCATCCCTCTCTCTCCTGTACAACATCTATTACCCTACTGTAGAAACTTAATAGATTAGTAACACATGATCTTCCTTCCCTAAAACCAAACTGTCTTGGTGTTATCACTTCATTTTCTTCTAAATACTTTATCCATCTTTTTCTACAAATTTTCTCACAGATTTTACAAACAATACTAGTAAGTGACACAGGTCTATAATTAAGTGGATCCTCCCTATCTCCCCCCTTAAAGATAGGCACATAGGTAACTGTCCATTTTCAAGCGAGGTCTTGATGATGACAAACTGGCCACACTAACTGGTTGGCACATTCCTTCAGGATCCATCCAGCCACACCATCTGGTCCCATTGCTTTTCTCACATCCAAATCCTTCATCAGCTGTAGCACCTCATTCATGTCAACTATAATTTCGGCCATTCCCGTCAGCCTGGGTTCCATTTCAGGCTCCCTAAATTCGTCTTCCAGTACATAAACTGACTGCAGCTTGTTGTTCATTACTTCACACAAGTCTTCCTCTCTTTCGTATGTTTCATCTCCATTCCTCAGTCGTATTATACTTCACACAAGTCTTCCTCTCTTTCGTATGTTTCATCTCCATCCCTCAGTCGTATTACACTGTCCTTAACTTTCATTTTGCCATTTACAAACCTTTAAAATAGTTTTGGCTCTTTTTTACAGTTAGATGCAATATCTTTCTCGTATTTCCTTTCCTCTTCTCTCCGTACCTTTTACATATTCATTTCTTACCTGCTTGTACTCCTCCCAAGCCCTTTCACTATACCTTCTTCTCACTTTATCCCATGCTTTTTTTTCTTGCCTCTTGTGCCATCCTACATCTGTTGTTAAACCATTCTTTCTTCCTTTCCATAGCTGCAGAAAATTTTGGGACATACTAACATACTAACTCCTGTTTTATATACTTCTGTCAAAAAGTCATATTTCTCATCAACATTTGTGATCATATTCATTTTACTCCATTCTACATTTTGAAAAAGGTTTCTCAAGGAAGCAATGTCTGCCTTCCCATAATTGTATCTATTTTCTCTTGTTTATCATCTCTTTCTCCTTCCCTTACTCCTACCATGTCCATCTCAATTACCAGATGATCACTTTTACCAAAGGGGCATTGGTAGGTTATGTTCCTCAAATCACTTGGGTCCTTTGTGAATACTAGGTCGTGCCTGAATGGTTCGTCATCACCCCTAATTCTTGTGTTTTCTTTGATCAATTGGGTTAACATGTTTTCCATCACCAATTCCATTAATTTATTTCCCCATGATTCCTCATTGTTCCCAGCATCCATACTTTCCCAATCAACTTCTCTACAGTTAAAAGCTCCCATTAATATTATTCTATTTCTTCGTTCAATTAACATTTTCAGCCTAATAATGGATTCTCTTATTAACTGTTCGTGATCTTCCTTTGTCCATGCTCTAGTCTTGGGGGGCATATAAAAAACTATTACATCCATTTTTTCTCCATAACTGTCCTCCATTACAACTCCCAAAAGTTCAGCCATGGTATTTTCAATTTCTATATTCTTTGTTCTTAAGTCATTTCAGGTTAATATCACGATACCTCCCCCAAACTTACCCTCTCTGTCCTTCCTCCAAATCTTATAGTTGTTCCATCCATATAATTTTGTATCGACATCTCGGGGCAATTTAGTCTCTACCAAGCAAACAATTTCAGGTTTATTTTCATTTAAATAATCCCCAATTTCCCCTTTCTTAGATATTAACCCATCTACATTACTGTATATGATACTCAGATTTGCTGCACTGTTTTTATCTTTACTCATTCTTCTCTTTTACATATTCATATCCATCCCCTTTGTTTCCTTCACATCTAGTTCTTCACATACCACTTCCTTGCTTTCATATCCATCACTCTCCAAAAAAAAAGTTTTGCGTTCTTCCTCTGTCCTCCCGTCATTTTTTTCCTTTACTTGGTCCTTCAAAGATTTTTAAACTTCTCTTTCTTCTTCATTCAAATCTTTTCTTACTATAATATTTTCCATCCCTGCCTCTTTACTTAGTTTCCAAGTCACCTTAAGTACACTATATCATTTACTACACCTTCTGATGCCATCCCAACTCTAATTGGTCATGCTTCCCCTTTCTTATATAGCCCTATCCTCCTTACTTCCTCAATTTCTTTTTCCCACTTGTGTCCTTCGGGATCGATCTTGCCAAATACTTTCCTCACCTGATTCGAGTCTCTCTCGAGCCTCACAGACCTAACTTTTTCTTCCTCCTCCCTGTTGCCAAATATTACGACACATCTGTTCCTTCCTACTATGTCTCTCACTATTTTCTCTTTTTTCTTCAATATTTTCACTACATTTTCTTCCATTTTTTCTAGTTCATTTTCCTTTCTTCCTGAATAATTTCCCTTAAACTGACCACTTCTTTCTGTTCTTCTTCCACATGTGCCCACTTTGCCTTTTGCTCTTCTAACACACTAAATACCTTCTCTGTTTTGTTACTGCTCTCTTTTAGTTTTCTCCTTAAGTCAATATTTTCTCGTTTCAAATTCTCGATCTCCTGGTTTGCTGTCTCATTGGCCTGTATCAAACTCTGTATAGTATTCTCAGTATTTTCAGGCATGTTTCTTGATACTAGATCCTCCACTTTCTTTTCTAGTTCACTAATTCTCATAATCAACATTTTGACCAAATCCATAACATTTGTTTCACTGTCAAATCTTGGAAATTCCAGTTCCCCAATGTTTACATTGACGGCCATGTTTAAGGTCGGTTGCAGTACCAAACTGAACAGCTGTTCCCAAAATTCCTACAAAAACATTCATGTATACTGAATGACAATAGTTCTTTAAATCTTTGGTAGACTATAATAACTTGCAATACTTCAAATTTTGGACAAAACTGAAGGTGACAGGACAATTCCTGAAAACTACTTAAGGTTCGTTGAGGTGGTTTGAGACACGTCTTCTCGCTGTGGCTGCTTGTGTGTGGAGTGACTCTGGTTTTGCCAGTGATAATGATCGGGAGGTGGTCAGAGCCAAGGGTTTTGACCATTCTTCAGGATGTTGTGGGGGCGAGGTTTGGGGAGCAAAAGGTGATGTCTGAAGATGATGGGAGGAAGATGGCTTGGTGTGGGATATGGGAATGTTGATGGAGACTGTTAAGGATGAAAAGATTATCTGCTTGGGATTGTAGTACCAGCCCTCTGTTTGCATCAAGGTTGTTGACATGCCAGGCCGACACCTTGGCATTGAAATCACCACCCAGGATGATGTTGGGTATGTTAGTGATGTGGTGTATATGGGGAGAATAATTGTGTGGTAATGTGGGGAATGATTGGGGAGGAATGTATGTATTGGTGATTGTTACTTGTGATTTGTCACCAGTGCATATTTTAACTGACTGTATTTTTGCTGTAGCGGTAGGTTGTGGCGACCATCATCCACTCACCTGATGTAGTGCTGCCTACTTCTTCCTTAGTCTTCATCATTCTTTTTCTGTGTCTGCCCTCCTCTCTTCCTATTTCTCCCATCTTTCTTGTCACTTCTTATTGCTTTTCTTTCCTTTACAGGTGGGTTTACATTGAGTGACAAGCCAAATGGTTTCCTGTTAGCCAAGAAACCATTTACAACGCTGGGTGGTAACTATATAACCAAACCATATGTGCTCCCTACGTGTCAACAAGTTAGTTGGTGGAGGGTTAGTGTCCCTCCCTGTAAAACAAATAACTCAAAGTCAAATGGCCACCCCTTATGAGATTATGGCATCTGGCAATAGATAGATAGATAGATTTTTGTTGTGGTGTCATGTGGGGGGAGAAGTGATTTTGTGTGTGCACTAGTATCTGAAATGTTGATGGATTGGTGTACTAGGTGATGAGTCAACCACCACTGTTGTCGGCCCGGTCTTGTCTAATGGAGGTGAAGTTAAAAAATGTAGGAGTTTTTTGTGTTCTGCGTAGTTTTGTTTCTTGTAAGACAGCAATGTGTATGTTTTGCTGTTTGATGAAATTTGTGCTTTTTGGTGTTTATGCCATCTATGTTTAAGGAATGTTAATGTTATGTGTACGATGTCTGTTGGGTGCTGCAGCACAGGGGGGAGGTGGAGGTGTGGGTGGGAGAGAAGGGGTAGGAGTAGGTTGTGATAGAGATGAGGGTTGGGGTGGATTAGACTGGAGTAGAATGGAAGGGATTGGGGGATTGGATGGTGTGGGAAGGGTTGGTGGGTTAAGCTGAGGAGGTGTGGAGAGAGTAAGAGAGGGGCTGGTGGGGGGATTAGAAGGTGGGAAGAAGGAGCATAAGGAGCTGGTCCAGGTGTTTGTGTAATGTTCTCTGGATGCAAGTGATGTGCAGGTGAAATGGGTCCAGTTCTTGCAGGAACTGCACAGAAATTAACCCTTTGTCTGTCAACTCGAAGTGATGTGTTTTGAGCATATTGGACATATGTATTTACTGATGGGTCCTTGATTGCTACCAATGTCACCGGATAGAAGTCTCTCATAAATAACCACTGGAGTGTCATTTTCTGGTGTGGAAAAAACCGTGTTGTTTGTGCATTGTGTTGAGAGATGTGGTACTTGCCCAGGCAACTGAAGAAACTCCCTGGTTCTCAGGCCCCATGGGGGAGGAGGTTGCAGTGGTTTGGCTTCAAAGCTGTCCTCCTCCTCCTCCTCCACTTCGACAGCCTCTGGGGGGTGGACCCGTGAAGAAGACGCCACTGCTCCGGATCCACACTACTGGTGTTAATCAATCTGGCAACATTTGGCAACTCGTCCCAAATCTTTATCTATCCATCTTTTGCCAGATACCTTAATCCCATAAGAGGTGGCCACAAACAAATTGCCTCCACGTCACCCTGTCCCTCCACCATTTCATTACCTTGCTCCCAGCTCACACTCCCTCTCTCTCATATACCTCTCCACTCCATCCCTCCATCTCAACCTTGGCTTCCCCCTCCCTCACCCCCCCCTCCACCACACTTACATACACTCTCCTCATCCGTCTCTCACTCTCTATCCTCTCCACATGGCCAAACCACCTTAATGTGTTTCTCCTAATGCTTCCTATCACATCCACATCCACACCACAATGCTCCTTCACTTCCTCATTTGTCAATCTGTCTCTCCAAGTGACTCCACATGCTCCTCCCAAATAACTCATTTCCTCTGCTCTCACTCTTGACTTCTGTCCCTCCAACAAGGTCCAAGCGTCACTTCCATACGTTAGAGTTAGTATCACAATACTGTCATGTAATAGCTTTTTCACTTCCATGCTCACTTCCCTGTTTCTTATCATTGCTTTCAAGGAACTGTCAATCTTTCTTTCCTGTTGTACCCTTTCAAGCACTACCCTCTAAACTTCCATCCTTACTCATCTATCTATCTATCTATCTATTGCCAGACACCATAATCCCGTAAGGGGTGGCCATTTGACTTTGAGTTATTTTTTTTTACGGGGAGGGGCACTAACCCTCCACCAACCCACTTGTTGACACGTAGGGAGCACGTGTAAATGGTTTCTTGGCTTACAGGAAACCCAGCGTTGTAAATGGTTTCTTGGCTTACAGGAAACCATTTGGCTTGTCACTCAATGTAATGCCACCTGTAAAGGAAAGAAAAGTAATAAGAAGTGACAGGAAATATAGGAGAAATAGGAAGAAAGGAGGGCAGGCACAGAAAAAGAATGATAAAGGCTAAGGAAGAAGTAGGCAGCACTACATCAAGTGAGTGGATGATGGTCGCCACCACCTACCACTCATCACACTACCAAAATACTTAAGTGCACTCACATTTTCCATTCCCTCCTCATCCAGCCTCACTGTGCATTCACTGACTTCACTTCTCTCAAAGACCATCACTTTACTCTTCCCTATATTCACATTACACACACTCCCAAACAAATCTACCAAGCACTGCAGCTCCCCTTCGTCTTCACTTAATAACACAGTATCATCTGCAAACAACAGTACTGGTAGTTTCCAAACACTGACCTCTCTCACTAGGGCCGCTCCAACATCCACTGCCCTACCTAGCATCTCTTTTATACCACCATCCATATACAAGCTGAACAACTATGGAGACATGACACACCCTTGTTTCAATCCAACCCTCAAATAGAAAAATTCACCCAGTTAACTATCCACATGCACTGCAAATCTTTATATGCTTCAAAATTACCCTACCTGATACAGAGAGGAAAATCTCATTTTTATACAGCTTTGCTTATTAACCCCTACACCACGGGGTTGTCGGAAGTTTTCCGTGCCATTCCCGCGGGGATATTTGTGCTCTGACTGACTTTTTTAAAATATTTGCCAAAAACCAGTTATTAGTCCTAGAATATTATAATTAAATATGCATATGGCACATACCTTCAGCTTTCTCCTGGGATGTTTTTTTAAGTACTCGTCGACTACTGTAGGACTTGTGGTGACTTCTGAAGTTGGGTAACTAAGTCTCCACTTTACACTTCCCGACATTCCCTAATCTGAATACCACTGCCAGATATTATCACTAGAAACACTATTCAATGATTTCCAAGTAGTTTGGAATCCATACTAAAAAAAAAACAAACACTGTGAAAGCAATGTAAAATATGAGAGCGTACGAGCCTCCCACTCCTGCTAATTCGCAGCTGGTGTTCTGTCATTTCCTATTCAAATACCCACTCACACTTTATTACTTCTAGTACTTTATTACACTTATATATATCTACAGTCCTTTACTGCTTCCCACACGATGTTTAGTAGGGATAGAGGTCACAGGGCCTTTTATAATAGGTGCAAAAGTGGCAGAAATGGACGGGTGTCATTTTGCCGAGAAGGACGAGAGCAAACGGGCTGTATCTGCAGCAAAGAGTTGAAAATGTGAGCTGCCACTGTATATGCTATGAAATAAGTCGTAGGAAATATCGACAATATATATAAATTAGGTAGTTCCAGGTGAATATAAATATCACTCAGGCTTCCCCCTTCCTTTCTTATATACATTTATATTACGAGAGTAGCTCATACAGCATATTTCACGGGGGAAAAAAGCAGGAGAAATTAGCGAACGAGTGCAGGCTGGATGTTGCTAAGTGATAATTAGCCAATTCCAGGTGTATGGCACTATCAATTACCTTATTTTTTTATATACTGTATATATTATTTTGTATAAGAATTGGGCATAGGGCTCATTTCAATGGATGAAAATAGTGGAAAAATCCGGGGAAGATTTACTTAGCGCAGAGTGGCTGAGCAGATGTCACGAGAGGGTAAATGGAGGGGAAGTAGGGAGGGGAGTCTAGAATGAAGGAAAATGGCTAAACTGTCAACAATGGATGGGAGTACTGATGACGTTAGCACCTCTGACTATTGTTGGACATTGGCAGTGCTGATAGATGATACAAGTCACCACCTGAAAGCCCAGGGGACTTAAAAATAACACAGAGTCACTCAAGTGATGCCAAGCGGTATGATCCATTCCACCCAACCGTCACAAAAGTGACGACCTGCGGTGTAGGGGTTAAGAAATCATCATTTGTGCAAACATAGCACAACAGGTGTTCAAAAATGCATCGGAAACCCTTCACTTTCAAGGCTGCAATCGCGAATTATGTATAATTTTTGTGAATTACTGATATTACAAACTACTGCATGATGTTGCTGCATATTATGAATTTGCTGCTTAGAAATGTGCTATTAAAGAGATTCCACTGTATATATAATATTTTTTTTTTTTTTATGCAAGGAAGAAGGAACCAAAGGCCACAAGCCTGCATACTGTTCCTTCCAAGAAAAAGCAAAAACAATACAAAAGAGAGCCAAATTCAAGATCTGTTCAATTCGAGATGCCTGGACACACTGCGTTTGAAAGACTGGAGATCATAGGAAGTAGGAATTACAGACAGAGGAAGACAGTACCAGAGTTGACCAGTTGCATAAATGAAGGACTGGGAGTAACGGTTAACTCTTGCATTAGAGAGTTGGACAGAAAAGGGATGAGAGTTTGTTGCTAGATGGGTACTACGTGCCCGTCGTAGAGGTGGAGGGATGCAAGCAGACAGTTCAGAGGAACAGTGACCATTGAAGTAGCAATAGAAGAGAGATAAAGATGCAACAGTGCGGCAAAGAGACAAAGGTTGAAGGGAATCAGTAAGAGGAGGAGAGTTAATGAGACAAAAAGCCTTTGACTCCACCCTATTGAGAAGAGCTGCATGTGGGGAGCCTCCCCACACATGAGAGTTGTACTCCATACACGGGCGAATAAAACCCGTGTACAAGGTCAACAACTGTGCAGG
>JAGKTI010036595.1:0-11042 GCA_018397915.1 Birgus latro
TTGTTTTTACTTTTTCTTGGGAGGAACAGTATGCGGGCCCTGGCCTTTGGTTCCTTCTTCCTTGCATAAAAAAAAAAACTTGCACCAGAAATCCTTAAAAATTTCAGAAAGGGCCTTTTTGTTGTTTAACACAGTTCTTAAAGATTTAAGTCATTTGGTGGTGATATGGCATTACAGCGGAGCATCAATCGTTCCAAAAAGAGTCAATCTGGCATCACATGTCAAACTAGACAGAAAGACTATGTGACCAAATGGATGATGATTTATCATGAGATGCATGGGATCAGCAATCTTCACAGATAAATCAGTGGCATGAAATGTGATTATGAAACAGATTTCAAGCATGAAGTCACTGAACCAGACACTTTGTTTAGTGAGAAAAATGTGCAGTCCCTGATAGAATACATCCTAAAACATGAAAACCCATTTCATGTACCCTCAGAAGACATGACTCTGCACAATATTAGGACTAAAGAAGTCATGAGTGATGAAATATGCCAGCAAATTTTGAATGTAAGAAACACTGGCTTAGAGCAATATCACAAGATGAAGCCACAAAGGTACACTGACAAGACTGTTAAGATATCCGATACACTACACAGAGTTAACCTGAAAGCTTTCCACACCATACACCAAAAACCAACAAATATCCATAAGGGGAAGAAACAGATAAAGGCTGATACTCGATATCAACACCTGGTAGACATTGGACGAGCAAGAAACATTCCAATGGAGACTATTTTATGTCATGATGTCACTTCTGAGTAGAATCTATTTGATGAGAATGATTTAATGAAGAAAGCCGAGAAAAGTGATCTTGTTGATGAGATTGAGAAAGTGTTAACCAAATAATATCCCAAACAACCAAAGTCTGAAGACAATGTGAAGTTAAGTATAGTCATTGATGTTCTGGCTGTCATTCGAAAAATTAAAACAAAAAATCTCAGAATATTTGGAGACTTGTGCAAATCAGTCATGGCATATGCAGAAAGATCTGGTTCTGCTGCTAGAAGAATCGACACTGTTTGATTCACACGATCTTCACTCAGTTAAAGCCTGTCAGAGAATATGACGCATGACATGAAGTCCAATTGAATTGAATGACATAAAAGAAAATAGCCCATTACCTGTCGACATGGACAACTTCTGGGGCTCATCACAAAACAGACAAAACCTAGAAGCCCTGCTGCACTCTCTTGTCAACAACACCACAAACACAGAAGGATGTCAAATTGTCGTTGGTGAAATTAAAGGTGCCAAACCATGTCTAAGCAATCTCAGTGGCACATCAGTGGAAATACCAGAACTACATTCCCATTCGGAAGAGGCAGATGATCGAATTACAACACCTGGAAAACTTGACAAGTTATAGCATAACACAGACTGTGGTGCACTCCTCAGACAGTGATGTTAATATCCATCTGGTGCAATACTGGGATATCTTCCATGCAAAGGGTCTGCAAGAAATTTGAGCAAAGGCAGGTGTAGGTGACACCACTAGATTCATACCAATACATGAAGTATCTACTCATCTCGGACAAATTAGCAAACTTCTCCCTGCAGTCCACACATTGACAGGGTGTGATTACACCAGCAAAGTAGGCACCAAGTATGCAGCATTGAAAGCATTCCCTGAAAGATACTTAATGGAATTTGGCCATTGCATGGTCGAACCAAAATTTTCAGAAACAGTGTCAAAGGGTGAGGAATACCTTGTTTACGTACTAAAGAAAGGGTCCAAATGTCAAGCAATGGATGAGCTCAGAGCACATGTGTATTTTCACAGCAAAGGATTACTGGAATTACCACCAACTACAAAAGCTGTAAGAGCTTTACTTGCCACTAACAGAATGGTGACACTTCTGCAGCAGCCCACACAGCAATTGGAACCAACATTGTTTGGATATGTGCTTGATGATGACTTGCTCTTGCCTGAAACTTGTGCTAATCCTTTGCTAGTGCGATACACAGTCCGTGCTCATCCAAGAAATGTGCCACTACCAGGTGTACTTGCAAAAGAAATGGTGCATCTTGTTGGGCATTTTGTGAGTGCAAATTACAAGAAGGCACTCAACCATGTGGAAATTACTTCTGTGTCATACCATAATCAAACTGAAGACGTGAAACATTCTGGATCTGCAGAGTTAATATCTAATTGTTGAAGAAGCTAGCAGATGATGATTAAGAGCTTATGTTTTTAGCAGAAGCATATGGCATTTTTAAAAATATATTGAAAGTTATTCATTTAGGACTTGAAATACTGAGCCATTCTCAAGTGTATAAATTAGTTTAAGAACTGTGAGTTATCTAGAAAGTAATATTATCGATACGTCGTTTATTTTATGAGACGATCATTGTTTTCCCATTTTTTATGAATTTTTGTAAGTCAATGCACATTTTAACCTAACAGCTGAATTCCTTGACATTAAAAAACATACAGACACCAAAACAATAATTTCATGTGAATTAAAAGCAGAGATAGAAGCATATTGTCTTTGATGATACCTTGGCGAAAAAAGTCGCATGTGCATGTCGATTTCAAAGGCCATTTGCTGGAAATCGACCACTCACCCAGACGTCTACCCAAGATTTTTCTGAACCTTTGATGGTATACTTTATGAATCTTAGGAGTAAATTACTGTCTCTCTCTTGCATGCAAACCACCCCCCAGCTCCCTGACTACACTGCTGTAGTTTGCTTTTCTTTCTTCTGGTAGTTGTGGAGTGCAGGTTTGGAGTGCTGGTGTGAAGCGCAGGTTTGGAGTGCAGGTGTGAAGTGGATCTCAGAGATTAGAGTTGTGCAAACTCATTTCATCACAACACAGCTCAGACATACTTACACGCTCTTACCAGCTGTTACTCGTTGCTCGTAGTTGCTTGTAAATCACTGAATTTAAATCACAGAGTTGCATCGAAGATAAGTAGATGATTATTTCATGTAGAGTTGTTTCACCACTGCACAGCCTATTGTTTACCGCTGCACACCACTCTGATCGTGCTGTAATTGTCTTCTTTTCCCTTTTCTATCTTCTTTCTTCATTCACCGCTTCTTTCTTTTTTTACGTTTCGTTTTTACTGCTGCTACGAAACGTCGATTGAGTTGCCGTTGTAGAGGTTCAGGAGTCAGCTGCTGCATATCAAGTCGTTAGGCGTAGCTTGATTGTAGTCGGTCAGTTTTTGCCGCTTGCCACCAACTGTCGATAGACGTAGCCGAGGGGTTTGATCAGATGGAGAATGATACTGAAGGCATATTGTAGATTTATGGCTACCCCTCTATCACCAGCGGAGTGTAACGTGGGCTGCTGCTAGTAAAATGGTGAAGCATCGAGCAGAGTTAGTATGTAGTTCCATCTCTATCTCACTTTCCCTCTCTGTGTATTCTTTTTATCACAAGTGAGGCGAGTTGTAGTCACTTCTTGGGTTATGGAGTTTTATTATACAGAGTTATATAAGGATGTGATTAGAGAGAGTAACGTAACGTGATAGCAAACCTCCTAGCTGCCCTTATCTCTTGCCCTCTGCTCTCGATCATACTCTCAGGCTCGCTACAACCCATTCTGACCTGAAGTGGATCTCTCCAAGATTATATACAGCTCGGAGGGGATACATGTGTGTGGTGTGGTGTCTGATAGATTTCCATTAACGATGACTTACTGACTAGAGCTGCTTACACCACGTGTTTGAATACGTCGTCTGGTAAAACAGGATCGTTTGATAAACACCAAGTGGATTGACATTCCTAGTGAGAAGCTGTGTATGTCTCCAGCAGACATTACATACCGCACATTGTGATACTATATACTAGTGCCTTTAATTATAACACATCTATAGCTATTGTATATGATATATTTAATTTTTAAATAATTAAATTATTCATACTATGCATACGTACTTTTTCCTTCCCTAATTTTTGAAAAGAAACCAATATCCACCCAATTCCGAAGAAAGGAAGTTCTTCAGGCCCCTCTGTTTACAGACTAGTAGGTATCACATCTCCTCTTGCTAAAGTATTTGAAAATGTAATTAATAAACACACTTAAACATCTTGAATCCGAAAACTTAATTAGTGACAGACAGTATGGTTTTCATCACCAAAGAGCCATTGTTATGCTCAATATCTGGACTCATACCATCCATCAGTCAACTTAACAACATGGAGAAACCCATGCACTAGCCCTTGATATTTCTAAAGCTTTTTACAGAGTGTGGCACTGTTCCTTGATATCCGGACTCCCTTGCTATGGCCTATCATCTTTTGTTCCAATAAATTCTTTGTATCTCAGTGCAAGATAAGATAAAAAGTAGGTGATGTATATTCCAAGTTCCACTCGATCAATGCCTGCGAGTCACTAGAATCAGCTCCGGCTCCAATCCTATTCCTAATTCATATTAATGATCCCTTGTCTATTAGCCATAATCCCATTCACTCATCTGCTGATGACTCAACACTTCAGAGTTCATTCACAAAGTTTAATATCTGTTACAACTCAGTACAGCAATCTCCATGAATCAAGACGTATCTAAGATCACTTAATGGGTACAAAATCTATCTCAAAAATATTGCAATTCTCGATGTTTCACTTAGCAATGCTCTCAGGTGGACCTCTCATGTTAGATCGCTCGTTTAAACCGCTTCAGGGAAACTTAGATTATTGTACAGAATTCGTAATTTCTTTCGTAATGAAGAGTTAGCTATAATTTACGTGCATCGTGTGCCCTCTCAACCGGAATATTGCTCACCCTCATTGACGGGATGTGGAGTGGTTGCACAAAAGACCTGGAAAATTTTCAGAACAATGCGTAAGAATTATTGATAACCCTGTAATTACATATGAACTACTTCCCCTACAAGGTAAAAGAAATGTTGTCTCCCTTGCATTATTTTATAGATACTTTTATAGTAAATGCTTAGACGAAGGTGCATTCATTGTGCCATGTCTCCATGACTTTCTCCGTGCTACGCGGGCATCTGGTAGGACTCAAGACTGGACTGTCTCACTGTCATATTGCAGAAGTTCTCCCTATCAGAATCCTCTCATTCCCCGAAATGCATCTCTTTGGAACTCTCTTTCCCAGAATAGTTTCCTCCCAGACTTCAACCAACAGCTGTTTATATCCGACTGGGAAGACACCTGAAATCTGGTATATGGATTTTTTTTTTAAATTAATTTATTTTTCCCTCCTCTGATTATGTTCTGTACAAAAAGGTAATACACTACAGGTTATGATACAAATTTACTTGCTAGTAAATGAGAGAATTTATTTATTTTTTTTAAATAAGCCACATTTAACAGGAATTTCTATGGCAACAAAGAATAATTTATTGAAAGACTACCACTAAAGAAAGTAATGCATAATACTTTAAACCAAGTTCACTTACACTTTGATTTTCTTATCTAACTTAATCTAGCAACTGAATGAAAATGACTTTGCAAAGCATAGCCACTACACTTCCACGACATAGTTTAACTTTTTTCTTGGTTTCACCAGACGATTTATTTCAACTGAAGAGACTTACCTGGAGTGTTTTATAATAACTCTAAATCCTCTGTGGCCATGCCTTTAGAGCTTGACAAGCCCCCTTGGCCCACCCCGGGGCCATTTTTTCAAGTTTTGAAAATCTACTCCCCCCTCCCCTTTACCAACATAAAGAGAATCGTCTGGCGCACCTGGTAATGTGATATTTAGCCTCCTTAACCAATTATGTGATTCGTAAAAGAATCGCGGAAAAAGGTGCAAAATGACTGTGGAGACGCCATTGCAAACTTAGCAGCTGCACCTCAGTAAGAAATATGTATATCCGTCCTCCCAAAAACAGAAAATCTTTGATGTTGCTGAAATGATTTGGCACGACGAGCAATATGTAATACAAACATAATAAGTATAAGATATGGGAAGTTTTATATATATAAGATATAATTATGATATATTTTTCCCTATTTTTGATGTTTATTGTGATTATGCAAGTATGGAGTTCTTTTGTAGTATGACTGGTCTAGTGTGTGTCTAACGATGCTATTTTTATTCATTTACCGGTGCTGCTTTGTGTAGGTTGAACCGTCACGGCCAATATTCATTATGACCCATGATTAACGCGCCATGCGAGGCTTCTGGTGTGAAGGGAAGAGAAGGTTTTACATCCATTTATTCACTACGGGAACACCTCATATGAAATGCTTGTGCAAATAAGAAATATGTAACATAAAGTGAACAAAGTCAGTAAATAATGTGTACTTAAAAATATATATATATATATATATATATTTTTCTTGTTTATAATGTTTATTCCTGTATGGAATTGTTTTTGCATTCTGGATGGTAAACTACATGTCAAAAGAGAGGAGAAGGATGCTATTTTTAGTCTGTTTGAAGATAATGGGTGCAGCTGTGTGTTTAGGGACAATCCTCGTGGTCAAAAAACGATAAGGCCAAGGATCAGCAGGTGGGCTGAGGAAGGAAGGGTGAGGGATGGTGAGGTTGTAATGTAGTGCCGTAATTTTAAGTGTAGTCTTAAGTATTATTGTAAGTATAATCTACTCAGTGCAATGTTTAGCAGTTAAGTCCTAAATTTACAATTAGTTTGTTAATATTCATAATATAATATATTTCTACTATTGATAACACTAAGTCGAGCATTTGTATGAATATGATTAACGTTTATGGATATGGATCAGCCGATTCCCAGCGAACCCTCATAGCCGAGTTAACAATCGCGAATGTCTGCCTTCGTGCTCTGATCTAGAGATTGATATGTCAGTGTTAATAGTGTACCCTTTTTGAACTATGTAGTGGTGAATTGAAAGTTATTTAAGTTTCAATTGCTGATGATAGTCATTTGTGAGTGCAAAATTTGCGTTATTACACTCGTGTTGTCAGTCACGTAAGCCCAGTAACCGCAGCATGGCAATAAACTGTTCAAATTCCCATTCATTTCGGCTTCGATGTAAATAAAGTTCCTGTACGCTTATTTCAAAAAATTTAAACATCGTAAGTCACTTTTTCTAATAATGTCGAGTGCAAACATATTTTTCGTACTGTTTAGAAATCAAGAAGAGACCTTGATATAACAATTAGTCAGTTAAAGTTCCAGCCAATTCCCGAATACTGTGATAGAAATTTATAAAAGACTGGGAGCAGCATCCTCTGACGGGCTCTCCACCTTGAGCCCGGTCCTCCAACGGGAGGAAAATCTCACCAACCACCAACCAACCAACCACGCAACAGCCACTGTTGCTCCACTCTTCTGCCGTTGAAGGTCAGTACTCGCCCACTGAATTTTTTCCCCTCCCCCCCTTGTTCGTGTAATGTAAATCTTCTTATACGTTAATAAGTTAACTTGTTGATATTTCCCTTGACTCCTCTTGTATTGAATAACGACTGTCGCTCCACTCTTCTTCCGTTGCAGATTACGAGTACCTGACGCCGGCTGCCTAGGTCTAACTGCCTAATGCCTGTTTCACACTAAATTCCTCCACCCCCCCCTTAGCTCAAGTAATTCCAGGGAATATCGGCTGGTCCATTTGTCATCATCCATCCATTTGGTAAACTGTATCTTTTGAATTCCCGCAGAGTCCATCTGTGACCGCGGATTACTATATTTATGTGTATTGGTATCATTTTGAATATTAATTGGTTGTGAAAATTCGTATTCTTAGAGTTATAGATCCTAGTTAAACTTTGTTTTTGTCAACCACAATCTCGAAGAGTAATTTAATTTTCCGTTCTTGTTCATTCCTAGGTCGAAGAGTAATCTGTTTTTTGTTCTTAACATTTAGTTTTTCTTTTTGTTATTATTTAGTAAATCTTATGTTAAGACACTTTGAGTTTTGAATCTTGATATCCTCTAAGGAGTGGTATACGTGAGATTGACTGGACCGCAAGGGGTACTAATATCTACTTGCTCACGCCCAGTAAATAAGTTCACGCTGCCTTATTTACCATAATCTCTAAAGCCTCCTTAAGATCACGCTACCCTTTTTGTCAGTAAGATCACGCTACCCCATTACCCATATTTTCTATCGTCTGGTCATCAGACTGGTGGCGGTAATAAAATCTTGCCATTACGCTGGTGGTTAATTTTATCCGCATTACACTGGTGACAGCGAGGTGGTTGCTAGTTCTCGTCATTACACTGGTGTGGTAACTAAATTCCCCGGCGTTACACTGGTGACAGCGGTGACTGCTAATTCTTGCGTTACACTGGCGTCTAAAGCGGTGGTAGCTAAATTTCTTGGTATTACAGTAAAGTTACAGGTACAAATGAACAAGAAATATGAGTTTATTCCTGCAAATGGGGAAAAAAAGAGGAAAACAATGCAATAAGAAAAATAATGACAAATAAAATGAGTACAGGAAAAAAAACAGCTTACCCTCTACACATGTAGGGTTGTGAGTTGTGGGTTGTAGAGTGGGCTGAGGGAAAAAAACTTTGATAAGCTGTCATTGTCTGGGAAACACACTTTCTCTCTTTTCTTGACTTACTTCCTTATTCTTACACTAACAATTGAGGGAAGCAAAAGACAGACATCCACTCATGACAGAATCACGAGATGTACTGACCACCTGGTTTCAGTGTTGCCAAATGTATCAGATGTAAATGAGCTAGATTGAGGTCTGAAATGCGCTAGAAATGCGCTAGGAAAACGTTCGTCTCCCCGTCCCTGGTAGTAAGGGTTATGATGATGATAATAGCAATGATTATTGTTTTGATGACCATAAGAAAAGTAATAATGGTAACAAACAGTACCGCTGTTGCTGCTGCTACTGTAATGATACTAAATATCAAAGAAATAGAATAATAATGAAGATAATTATAATATATGTATTTGTAATTATTTTTACATACTATCAAGGAGAGTATATGTCTATTATGTCTCTGCTCATTACTCACCCTTAGTTGAGGGAAAAAATTATGGTGTCCTCTAGATCCTCGTCAGCTTCCTCAACTAATAATTCGGATGAACAGTGCGGTGCAGGTTCTGATGAAGTACTTGCAGTAGCTCCTGACGATTTTGTTTCACTGTATGTTGCCATTGTTCCTATTTGCTTAACTACTACTTCTGGTAGTTCATATGAATAGCAACATTTTCCCACTCTCCGCAGGCCACTTCTCACAGTAATAATGGCACTAACGGATTTTGAGTTTAGCCGGTTTCTGAGCTTGCTTTTAACTATGTTTATTTGACTAAAGAGCCTCTCAACTTCAGCATTCGAGTGAGGGAGTGAAAGTATATTGAGTGCCAGCTCAGAGAGATCATGAAAACTATTTACTCCTATTGCATCCTTGTAACTAGCCACTTCAGCCCAAAATTTGACCGTTGATGTAGTTTCTTGCCACCGAACAACTGTTAAATTTCGCCACTGACTCAATTTTGTCAATTTGTTCAGGAAGATATCCCAACACTTCAGCAATTTCTATTATAGGTTCTTTAACCACTTTCAGACACTCTTCAACCGAAAACAAAGACATCTTCTTCAAGATTCTGAAGTTATCTGGTAGTCTGTTTCGTAATTCATCACACAGTTTGACAGCGCATGAAATGCAACGATCACGAAGTTGTCGCTGACCTTCTTGTGTCAGATTTGAGGTAGAACACGTCTTTTCGAATTCATAGCCCAAATATGCTCTGGGGTCAATGTAACTGGCAATATCAGAGGTTAATGGATCGATTCTTGAGCTAGGTATCATCACTCTCCTACTTGTTGCACTAATGAGATAAGAAAGGTCTGATAGAAGTTTTGTTGGGTCGACATTTTCCCCTGAAAGGTTTTCACAGTTCTCTGAACGTCCTGCAGAAGTGGGCGCAGAAAGAGCATGTAAAGTTTGTTAATGGGGTCACTGTACATGTTGTATAACATCTCTACAGTAAAGCACTTTTCATCTGACCTTGCTATATTAAAGTGCATTTTAAGTTCTTCCCACTGAGCTAGAATGCGGGTCACTGCAGGTTCCAGTGATATCCACCTGGTGTCACATAATTTAGGTACCTGAAGTGGTTGTTTCCCATCATTCAATGTTTCATACAGAGTCTTGTAGATTAGCTGTCTTTTGGAAGAATGAGAAAACCAACTGTATGTCTCTCGCACCAAGAAATCGATGTTTCTAGGCAATGTTTCTGCCACAGCATGAGATAAAGCCAGTTGAATTGAGTGGCACACACAACGCACCATGATTAAGTTTGGGAGTTCCAGTTCCTTCTTTAAAAGTTCACACACACCGTTATTTAATCCAACATTAACGCTTGCATTATCAACTCCAATACCAAGCAAGTTTTGGAGGTCCAGCTGTACATCACACAAAAGTTTCTTAATAGCATTTACAATAGACTGTGCTGTTCCATCTTGTAACTCCACTATGTCGTGCCGCTACCCGGGTGTCGTTACGGTATTTCTCGGGAATAAATCCTCCCGTATTTAATATCAAGTGGTAGCGTAGTTTAACTCCGCCTCGACACAGGTAACGCACGACATGGGGGGACTTCACTAAAATGCCCCGACACACATGTACTTAAAACTGGGAACTGGAAGAAGTGAAAAAGTAATATGGCTTTTCTAGGCTTTAATTACAAAATAGTATTTACAAAAATCTACAAATAAGTCTGAGGTAATTCCCACCTCACTTCACTACGTGCATAAGTACCTACAAACCGCACATACACGTCTACTCTTAAAATCACTGGAATATTAACACTATTTTAATAAAGCAAAGCCAGTCTTGTAAAAACTCACTAGTGCTGTTATATATATATAGCACTCTTTAGTTATTCATATATATGAAATCACTGTTACATCAATATAAGAAAAACACACTTAAACATTTAAAATCTTAACTCCCTCCGTTTCAAACTAGGAGTCCTTACTAGTTCTTAAACTCCTTCCGTTTTCTAACTAGGAGTCCTTACTAGTTCTCAGACACAGACAACTAGGAGTCCTTACTAGTTCCCAGACGACAGACAAATAAATAGCACTGTTGGTCAGTTATACCCGCGGTCACAAAGCATGTACTTCCACTTACTACCAGTAATGCTCTCATGCTGGCTCCCT
>JAGKTI010036596.1:0-11042 GCA_018397915.1 Birgus latro
CATTCTGTATATAATTAATTCCCAAGTTAACCTCGGTTTCAGTATTTCCGTTACACTAAAATTTAAGACTTGGGTATAAATCAGTGAATTCAACAGAAATTATATAAGATGATAGAGAGATAGAATTGTTTTTAGAGTGAGAAGAAGCCTAAGCCAATATTCAAGATCGTCTTTGGTGTTGCAGGCAAGCGGAGGGGACCGTCAGATTGTAAACATCCGATAACTACAAGAGGAAAACTATGGCTCCCTGCATTCTTTATTAGGTATTTGGTTATGTCTGTGCAAATTTAGAACATGCCAGTCATTCAGAGGGTTTAAATGTAGGTATATGATGTTGTAGTTAGTATACTACCGGAGACGTATATCACCCACTTGGCTTGGGCGGTAAATAATTGATGGAAGTTGTGGTGTTAACAGTGGCGCCTCTCCAGGAAGCCAGTATATTAGACCTATTGTAAGTATTTGGTTATTCATTTATTAGCTGTATTAGTTTGAAGGTAAAAGCCCACGGCCATTGCACCCATTTCATCGGTAACCATAACTTAAAGTAGGCTAAAAGATGGCAAGTCACTTTTAATCAGTATGGTGTTGATGGCGAGAGGCAGGAATAAAATTATTCAGATTTCTCACGTGCTGAGAGTTATTGGATACTTGCAGGATGAGACTCCACTCATAAGGTGAATGTACTGCAGTTGCCTGTAGCCAGAATGAAATTGCAAATATTTGGTATTTATTGAGCTTTGCACCACTTATTAAACATCATACTTGAGGTAAATATATATAAGAGCTTTAGCACTTTACAGTATGCTTACATCTAGGAAAAGTTAAGATCAATATTAATATACACATTAGTTGACCAGTAATCTTCAGGGAGATGTGGGACCACCTACTGGGTAATGCCTATGCCGACCACCATTCTATCAACAGTCTCGGCATCCAGTGTTAGCAGTGACTAGTGAGTGCTGAGAGGCTTGTCCTGCATCATTAGCACCTTGCTGGCAGCGAGGCGGGCCATGATGGGTTACGAGGGAGGCATAGGCAGTAGTTGTTAGATGGAGAACTTGACCTCGGGACACCAACTGGCTGGTTGCTAAATGATCTCTGTGAAACTCAGCTGATGAAGAGGACGAAGTGGAAACGACACACTCAGGGAAGCTTCTGAGAGGTTTGCATTGATGGCAACATCTGCAGGGGCAGGATCCTTCCCTGATGCAGCCAGGACTGGTTACTTGCTTCATGTCCGTGAATGGGACCCGCATTTTAAATACCCTGCAGCACCTTATTGTTGCCATCAGTGCCACACCCTTTGGAAAATATTGCTTTGAGGGAAAAAGACGGCATCAGGGTGATGGTTTCTTGGTCCTCTGAAGTTCCTGGTCAAGAACCTCCCCAAGGTATCGAGCCAGCTAGAGACCATGACACTCTTTGGCAAATGCAAGGTGACCTGTTACCATGCCTACTCCAGGAATGACCTGTCCATCAGGTTTGGGAAAATATGCCTGAGTCACAGCCCTGGTGAGCAAGGTTTGGTCTATGGACTTCAGTTTTTTGGTGCTGCTAGAGGTGTCCCAGATCCCAGTAGAATTTCCAGCCCCATTGGCACAGCACTATTGCATTGGGTGAGGCTGATGTAGCTACAGAGGACCTCTACCATCCTGGTTAATATGTGGGCATGTGTCATTCCTGGTACCCAATATGCTTCACTGGTTCTCAGTTGTTACAGCTGTCATCGATTTGGTTACAGTAGGCTCTCCTGTAGGAATAAAATCAGGTGTTCTGTGTGCTACCATCCATTTAGATGAGGTGGGGCAGATGGGTAGACTTTCTCACAGAACCCCAAGTGTTAAGTGTGTGGTGGGGACCACAGGATGGTGTTTCAGTGATGCCTGGTTTACTTGGAAGCTTGTGACACATATGACATCTTGCATGGAGATGGTGTGTCCTCACTGGACACTAACAAGAGACATCTTGCACTGTAGTCCACGCCTTGGCATTCAACAGCATCCATCCTGTCTGTGGCATTCATGCCTCCCAGGGATGCCAGTGTAGGGGACAGGACAAGATACACCTGTGCTGTCATGAACAGGTAGGCTACAATATACCCGCTGATCAGGATCAAGAGGACAGCCCCAAGTAGGTCAAAGGCCTGGTGAAGGTCTCCACTAACATGATGTCTCAGGCTGAGGTCTGGATCCATGCCAGTGATCCTGCTAGGAGGTGAGTGCTTGTACCCCAGCGACCATCAGTCTCCAAGGAGCCACAGTGTGATCTAGGCCTGCACATCCCCCCCACCCCTCCCAGCCAGTTATGCCCAACCTCCTGCCCCTTATGCCAGACATCTACCAGCCAGGCCACCAATTCCCACCCTGCTCCCAATCCCAATCTGTGCTGCTGCCAGGACACTGCCCAACCGAGTGTTAGTGATGGAGCGGGCACTGGTGGAACCTTCTTCATCCTGTTAATTGAAGCCCTGTATTTGTATCGGAAGGGTTGGTCCTTCGTGGGCCTTTGGCCCAAGATACTCACTCTTCTGTCATCATCATACCAGGCATAACATGCTTGACTTTCATGCTGTGGAATGTGAGGTCACTGGGGTGTGAAGCCCAGGATTTTAAAGTATGTTGGTGGTTGATAGGTGCCCCAGTGTGGTCGAAGTCTGCAAGACCTGGATGCAGCCCCACCTCTGTTTTCACTTGGGTGGCTACTCTGCCTTTCTCTCTGACCATCCTTAGAGGAGGGGCGGAAACTTGTTCATAACTGTGCGGTTGTAGTCCCAGAGTGTGCAGTTGCTGCTCACCTTTGTTCCTGACGGTCTGTTGGAGGTGTTAGCCATCAGTGTAGACCTGTTATCAGGTTGAGTGTTGGTTCTCCTTTGCCATAACTCATGCAGAGATGTCACTTGGGAGGAATTTCTACACTGGTTCCATCAGCTCCCAGCCCTGTCATTTATCATGGGTGACCTTAATGCTCATCACAGTCTCTGAGATACCACCAACACTGCTGGATCATCGCTCAAACTCTTTTGGATTCCCCACACATTGGACTCCTCATCTCTCCAGTTCGTGGCACACGTTTTGATCCCTGAGTTGGGACTTGTATTTGGACATCTGCTTCGGAGATTAAGCTTTTCAATACCCCAAGGTGGAGGTGGGCCTATATATGAGGAGCGATCATCTGCCATTGTTCTGCAGCTTCCCTGGATTGTCACCAAAGCTGTTCAGTGTGAGTCAGCCCTCTTGTGGCTGCAAGGTGACAAAGGGCCTGCTTATACAACTGAGCTATTTGAATGCTTCCCAGGTAGCTGGGGCTCTGCAGGATTGACTGTCCAAGAATTTTCTCACCTGTTAGTGGAGGCAGAGGGCCTGAATTCCAATGTTTCTTACAGCAGGCAGGGGTTCCCTGATGGACAGAGGCATGTGCTGCAGCAGTCAGGGCCCATTGTCACGCTTGGCATGCCTGGAGTCAACACCCATGCACAGCTCTTGCGAACAATATCACAGCCTGGATGCTGAATGCCGTCAAACAGTCTTGTCAGAAAAAAAGAAGGGGTATGACTCCTTCTCTGCAAGTCTCCCTTTCTCCTGTTCCTGCACTTGAATTAGGCAGTTACTGAAGGTAATGGCTGGCTACCCAGCCACATACTCTTACCCCTACTGTTGTGATGGTATCATCCTACTGGACAGTATGTTCTGGGCAGAATTCTTTGTGTCATTTTTTCATACTCAGTTTAGCCTCCCACCTGCCTTACCCTCGTCCTCCACCTGTAAGGAGATACAACGGAGACCTGGATTGTCCATTCTGTGTCTTTGAGCTGATCAGGGCGCTAGCTACCTCACCTACGGGTCGGGCAGTGGGCCCTGGCATGGTGGTCAGTGAGTTTCCTCCGACACCTTCCTCCCCAGCTGCAAGACAGTCTTCTGGAAATCTTCAACCACATTTGATGTCAGGGTGTGTTCTCAAGTGACTGGAAAGAATCCACATATGCCATTCCCAAACCAGGACATGACTCTACTACCCCAATATTGTACAGGCCTAGCTGTAGTTCTTCTATCATGTGTGGGGAAGCTGCTGGAGAAGATGGTGGTGCATCATCTCTCACGGTGGCTGGAATCCCAGTCACTGCTTTTGGAGTAACAGCGTGAAATTGCCCTCACTGTGGCACCATGGTTATCCTGTGCCAATTGTGGTGTCTAATTCACGATACTTACAGCCGAGGGATGTTCGTGCTGACCATCTCAGTAGACCTGAAGGGTCGTATGACTCTGCAGTAGACACTCGCTGTAACAGGCTAATTGAGGGGAATGTTCCGTTATATCCGGACTCCCATGGGAGTCCATTTCTGAAGTCACATGAGAGAGCTTCAAGCACCATGACAGACAATAAGGGGCACATCAGCATTCACAGAAAACTTATCACTCAGATCTCCATTCACTCTCAACTGGATGTGAGCACCTGTTTACATTGCCATAACCACTAACCAGCCATTCCTCGATCCCAAATTTCTCATTACCCACTTCACCACCCCCTTAGGGACTCTGTCAGAATCAACAAATGCAGAGTATAGGTCCCATTTCTTTCCAGCCTATGGACAAGTGAGAGTGTGAGAGGATGGAAGTATGGATGGGGTATATGCGCAGGAGTGGGTGCGAATGAGATGGCAAAAGAAAGAGTGTGTATTATTGTGTGCAGGAGATGGAACGAGAACATAATAGAGTATGGATCAGTTGGCTCAAGGATTGTGTGGGTATGATTGAAGTTGGACTACAGATGTGGGCGATTGCGTATTTGTATGCGCCAACGCAAGATCGTGCAAGCAGAGTGAAAGAAGAGTTCTGGACAATTGTGGAAGTGTGCATGGGAAAAGGTCCAAAGGAATGAGAGTGTGTTTTTGATTGGAGATATGAATGGAATGTTTTTGACTGGAGATATATGAATGTAAAAGTAGGGAATGTGAAGGTGGATGGAGTAGTTGATGAGTGGGGTGTGCCTGCAGAAGTGGATGAGAATGGCAGTGCTCTAGTCGACATTTGTGTGAGAAGGGGGTTGGTGATAGCCATTACCCTCTTCAGACAAAATGATCCACAGTTATACGTGGCAAGTGATGAGAAGGGTGGGTGCTGAACTGAATGAATGGAAGACAATGATTGATTATGTGTGTGTGGATGGTAGAATGAGGAGGTGTGTAATGGATGCAAGAGCATATAGAGATTGGGTTAGTGGACTTTCTGACCACCACTTGTTGGTGAAAGTCAAGGTTCAAATGAAATGGAGGAATACAAGAAAGGAAGGACAGGAGGAAGTGGTTCATACAAGGAGGTAGAAAGGTTACAGGAGGATGGAAAAAAGGTAGTATATAAGAGAGAAGTGGAGGAGTGATTGGTAAACATGGTTTGGAGCAGATGGGGGATGTGGAAGGTGTGTGCAAAATATTCACAAGAAATCTGTGCATCTTGTGAGGTGGTGTATAGGGTGAAGAGACAAAAGGAGGTGCAAGGAACAGCATGGTGGAATGAAGAGGTGAGACAGGCTGTGGCACAAAAGAAGAATGCATATAGTGAGTGGATGAGAAACAGATGTGGAGGAAGTTGAGAGATGGAAGAGAGAGTTATATGTAGAGAGGAAGAGAGAGGTGAAATGATTAGTAAGAGAGAGTGAGAAGAGAGTGGATGAGGAATTTGGATGGAATTTGATTGTGGAGGGAATGTAAGAAAATGTTCTGGAAAGATGTAAAGAGAGTTACACAGGATATTAAAGAAGTTATTCTGGGAGTGAGAATGAAAATGGTAGATTGCTAATGGAGAAGGGAGAAAAGGTGAGCAGATGGAGAGAACACTTTAAGGAATGGTTGAACATAGAGAATGAAAGTAATGCGAGTGTAAGTAGCTGGAGAATGGCTGGGAGATGGAGGGATGTGAGAAGAGAGGAAGAAATCAGTAGGATGGAAGTTCTGGAAGCTATGAAGAAAGTCAAAATGGGGAAAGCTCAGGAATTGATGGAGTGTGTGGTGAAATGCAGAAGCATGAGGGAGAGATAGTAGTACAATGGATGTGGAAGATGTGCAGATTGGCCTGGGAGGAAGATAAAGTCCCAGAGGATTGGAAGTCAGGTATAATTATTCCCGTGTACAAAGGAATAGGGGAAAAGGAAGTGTTTGGTAATCATAGGGGCATTTGGTCTTTTTAGAGAAATAAGAAAAGTATGTGGAAGGATACTTATTGACAGAGTTAGGGAAATAACAGAGAAATTAGTTGGAGAAGAACAGGGAGGTTTTAGGAAGGGAGGAGGTTATGTAGATCAGGTATTCATTCTTAGGTCTTTAGTGGAAAAGTTTTTAGAGAAGGGAAAGAAGTTGTATGTGGCCTTCATGGATTTGGAGGAAGCATATGACAGGGTAAATAGGCAAGGATTGTGGAAAGTATTAAGAATATATGGGATAAGTGGGAAGTGGTTGGATGCCATAAAGAGTATGTATGAGGGTGCTAAGGCTGAAGTGTGTGTGGACAGTGAACTGAGTGAATTTTTCTATTTGAAAGTTGGATTGAAACAGGGATGTGTCATGTCTCTCTGGTTGTTCAAATCTGTATATGGATGGGGTTATAAAAGAGATACAAGGTAGGGGAGTGGATGTTGGAGCAACCCTAATAAGTGAGGGCAGTGTTTGGAAACTCCCTGTTCTGTTGTTTGCAGATGATACTGTGTTGTTAAGTGAAGATGAAGGGGAGCTGCAAGGCTTGGTGAATGAGTTTGGGAGAGTGTGTAAGAAACGGAATCTCAAGGTTAACGTAGGGAAGAGTAAAGTCATAGTCTTCGAGAAAAATGAAGTCACTGAATGTACAGTGAGGTTGGATGAGGAGGAAATGGAAAATGTGAGTGCGTTTAGGTACTTCGGTAGTGTGATGAGTAAGGATGGAAGTTTAGAGGGTGAAGTGCTTGAAAGGGTACAACAGGGAAGAAAGGTTGCTGGTTCTTTGAAAGCAGTGATAAGAAATAGGGAAGTGAGCATGAAGTGAAAGAGCTACTGTATGATGGTGTTGTGATACCAACTCTAATGTATGGAAGTGAAACTTGGACTTGCTGGAGGGACACAAGTCAAGAGTGAGAACAGTGGAAATTAGTTATTTGAAAAGAGCATGTGGGGTCACTTGGAGAGAGACTGATAAATGAGGAAGTGAAGGAGCATTGTGATGTGGATGTGATAGGAAGCATTAGGAGAAACACATCGAGGTGGTTTGGCCATGTGGAGAGGATGGAGAGCAAGAGACTGATGAGGAGAGTGTATGTGAGTGAGGTGGAGGGGGGGGGAGAGGGAGGAGGAGGCCGAGGTTGAGATGGAGGGATGGAGTGGAGAGGTATATGAGAGAGAGGGGTGTGAACTGGGAGCGGGGCAGTGAAATGACAGGACAGGGTGACATGGAGGTGATTTGTTTTTGGCCACCCCTTACGGGATTAAGGCGTGTGGCAGTAGATAGATATATAGATATTATTCCTGAAGCTGTTGGACAATGAATATGGTATCAGTGGTTCCTTTGCTGGGCATATACCCAAACTGCATCCCATCAATATTCATTCTTTCCTTAATCATACCTTCTTGGACTGTCTGCATTACCTTCATTATCTGGTCCAAAAGTTGTATGCCTCTATAATTTCCTCCTTCCGGGGCATCATCCTTCCCCTTGCATGCATTTACAATCACACTCTTCAGCGGGTCATCTGGGACAACACACTCATTTGTAATTGTTTTTTAGCAAATGAATAACTAAATCCACTCCTATATCTCCCGAAGCCTTCACCATTTCAGCAGTCAGTCCAGAGACACCTGCTGCCTTCCCCAACTGCATTCTTCCTAGTGCCCTGCTCACAGCAGCAGCATCAAAGGCCAAGGGTGAGTCACTGGATCTGCAGACCTTAAACCTTCTCTGTTCCAAACTCCCCAGTCAGCGACAGCGTATAGTGCTCTCTCCATATTTTTTTTTTTTTTTTTTTATGCATGGAAGAAGGAACCAAAGGTCACGGGCCTGCATACTGTTCCTTCCAAGAAAAAGCAAAATCAGTACAAAAGAGAGCCAAATTCAAGATCCGTTCAATTCGAGATGCCTGGACACACTGCGTTTGAAAGACTGGAGATCATAGGAAGTAGGAAATACAGACAGAGGAAGACGGTTCCAGAGTTGACCAGTTGCATAAATAAAAGACTGGGAGTAACGGTTAACTCTTGCATTAGAGAGTTGGACAGAAAAGGGATGAGAGTTTGTTGCTAGACGGGTACTACGTGCCCGTCGTAGAGGTGGAGGGATGCAAGCAGACAGTTCAGAGGAACAGTGACCATTGAAGTAGCGATAGAAGAGAGATAAAGATGCAACAGTGCGGCGAAGAGACAATGGTTGAAGGGAATCAGTAAGAGGAGGAGAGTTAATGAGACGAAAGGCCTTTGACTCCACCCTATTGAGAAGAGCTGCATGTGGGGAGCCTCCCCACACATGAGAGTTGTACTCCATACACGGGCGAATAAAACCCATGTACAAGGTCAACAACTGTGCAGGGGTAAAGAAAGTACGGAATCGGTTTAGCACACCTAATCTCTTGGAAGCAGATTTCACAAGAGATGTAATATGTTCTTTCCAAGACAAATCCTGAGAGAATGAAACCCCAAGCATGTTCAAGGATGGTGTAGGACATAACTGTTCATCATTAAACATTAGTGGGTAATCCTGAGGAAGATTTTGTCGGGTTGATAAGTGTAAGAACTGAGTTTTTGATGCATTGAAAATAACAAGATTATTTTTACCCCAATCAGAGATACGAGCCAAATCAGACATTAGGTGTGCCATAGCCTCATCCCTTTTTTGTTGAAGTAATTGCTGAGATGGACGTTGCGGGAACCGAATGGAAAGGTGAAGGGTGGAATCATCAGCATATGAGTGGATAGGGTTAGATGTACAGCTTAGAAGGTCATTGATGAATAAAAGGAAGAGAATAGGTGATAGGACAGAACCCTAAGGAACACCACTGTTGATAGGTCTAGGAGAGGAACGATGGCCGTCTACAACAGCGGCTATAGAACGACCAGAAAGGAAGCTAGAGATGAAGGCACAGATAGAAGGATAGAAACCGTAGGAGGGCAGTTTGGAAATTAAAGATTTATGCCAGACTCGATCGAAAGCCTTTGAGATGTCAAGTGCAATGACAAAGCTTTCGCCATAGTCCCGGATGGAGGATGACCAAGAGTCTGAAAGGTAGGTGAGAAGATCGCCAGTAGAGCGTCCCTGACGGAACCCATACTGACGATCAGAAAGAAGGTTGTGACAGGAAAGGTGCTTTAAAATTTTTCTGTTAAGAATTGACTCGAAAACTTTTGATACGCAGGATGTTAAAGCAATTGGACGATAGTTAGAGGGTTGGGAATGGTCACCCTTCTTTGGGACTGGCTGAATGAGAGCAAACTTCCAGCAAGAAGGAAAGGTACAAGTTGAGAGACAAAGGCGAAAGAGTTTACCTAGGCAGGGTGTAAGCACAGAAGCACAGTTTTTGAGGACAACAGGAGGGACTCCTTCAGGACCATATGCCTTTTTAGTTTTGAGGCCAGTAATGGCAGAGAACACATCAGCTGAAGAAATTTTAATGTCAGACAATAGGAAGTCAGAGGGGGGAATTGATGGAGGAATAGCACCGGAATCGTCTAAGGTGGAATTGGAGGAGAAAGTCTGAGCAAAGAGATCTGCTTTATCAGTAGAAGAAATAGCTACAGAGCCATCAGAGTAGAAGAGAGGAGGGAAGGATGATGAGGTAAAGTTGTTAGAAAGGTTTTTGGCAAGGTGCCAGAAGGAGTGAGAAGAATTCGAGTTGGAGAGTTGGGAACATTTAGCACGGATGAAATTGTTTTTGGCAGAGCGAAGAACAGACTTAGCACGATTCCGGGCAGAAATATATAAAAGGTGTGATTCAGGGGTGGGTTGGCTCCGGTACCTCTTTTAGGCCCTCTCCTTGTTGCGGACAGCATTAGAACAAGCGTGATTAAACCAAGGCTTTCTTGCATTAGTCAGAGGATATGAGAAAGGAATGTATGCTTCCATGCCTGAGAGAATAACCTCCGTAACGCGCAAGGCACACTCAGATGGCTCCCGGCCATGGAAGCAATAATCATTCCATGGAAAATCAAAGAAGTACTGCCTGAGGGCCTCTCAATCTGCAGCTCCAAAGTGCCACAGGCGGCGTTTCTTTGGAGAGTCCACAGGCCGTACTGGAGCGATTGGACATGTTAAGGTAATAAGATTGTGATCGGAGGAGCCCAACGGAGAGAAAAGATGAACAGTGTAAGCAGAAGGATTAGTTGTTAGGAAAAGGTCAAGTATGTTGGAACTCTCTCCAAGGCGGTCAGGGATACGGGTAGGGTGCTGTACAAGCTGCTCTAGGTCATTGAGGATAGAAAAGATGTAGGCTTGTTCACCAGGTGGATCAGTTAAAGGAGAGGAGAGCCAAAGATGGTGGTGAACATTGAAATCTCCTAGAATGGAGATTTCAGAGAAAGGAGAAATGGATAGAATGTGTTCCATCGTAGAAGTAAGATAGTCAAAGAATTTTTGATAGTCAGTAGAATTAGGAGATAAGTAAACAGCACAGATATGTTTAGTCAGAGAATGACAGGAAAGCCGAAGCCAGAGAGCAGAGAATTCAGAAGAATCAAGTTCAGGAACACGAGAGCAAGAATATGTCATTAAAATCCTCATTGTTCACCATTATCTATCTTTCATCATTCTTCACATAGCTGCTGCTCATCTGTGATATCTCCGTTTTCTCTTTCTGTCTGATTTGCCACCTTAAATATCATATTCTTCCATTCTTTGCTATTTAGGTTATTCAGTAAAAGTCTCTTGGGACTCAGATTTTGCCCTGTATATCTTCTTTCTAGCTATACGCTTGGCAGCCAAGTATTCCTTTTTGTATACCAGTACCCCTTTTATATAGCTACTGTATTTATACTGTACAGTATTTATATTTATTTTATATTTATTATTTATTTATTTATTATTATTAGCTACTGTTTT
>JAGKTI010036597.1:228-11042 GCA_018397915.1 Birgus latro
GTGTGTGTGTGTGTGTGTGTGTGTTAGCACGATAACTTCGCAACCGCTCAAGATATCATCACAAAATTTTACAGGTGTGTAGTACGGGAAAAAGCGATCACGAGCTCGAGACTAGTGAAAGTAGGTCAAGGTGTGTATGTTACCACGATAACTTCACAACCGCGCAAGACATCATAAATTTTAGAGGTGTGTAGTACGAATGAAAATCTCCTTCGAGTATTGCTTTCAGCTTGTCTGTGTGTCTATGTGTCTGTTAGCACGATAACATCGCAACAGCTCTTGATAGGCCTATCATCACAAAATTTTACAGGTGTGTAGCAGCGATGAAAATCTCCTACGAGTTCGTAATTGGTGAAAGTAGGTCAAGGTCTTTGTGTCTATTACCACGATAACTTTGCAATCGCTCAAGATATCATCACAGAATTGTACAGGTGTGTAGTAGGGACGAAAATCTTTTACGAGTTCGAAATTGGTGAAAGTAGGTCAAGGTCAAGGTCATATTCCAAGCGGCGCTAGGTATGTATCGGCTGGCGGCTGGTGGGATTCCCCCCTTGGGTCTAGTTTGTAATGTAGTTAGTGTTTCTGTAGTTGATGTTACTGGAGCTTCAGCTGTAAATGTACCTTGTAGCAGTGGTGGCGGTAGTAGTGGCAGTGGTGATGGCAGTGTTGGCGGTGGTGCTGGTGGTAGTGTTGTTGGTGGTGATGGTGGTGATAGTGATAACTGAGTGGTGGTGATGGTGATAGTAGTAGTGATGGTGGTGATAATGGTAGTGGTGCTAGTTTTAGAGGTGGTGGCAGTCATTGTGGCCGTGAAGACTGTGGTGTTATCGGTGGTTGCAGTGGTGGAGGAGGCTTCGGTGGTCGTAAGGATGGTGGTGGTGGTAGTGTTAGTGGTGGTGGTAGTGCTGGTAGTGGTCGCGGTAATGGTGGTGGTGGTAGTGTTAGTGGTCGTAGTAGTGGTGGTTGTGGTGGTAATGGTAATGATGGTAATGGTAGTGGTGGTGGTAGTAGCAATGGTGCTAGTAGTGAGAATGGTGCTGGTGGTGGTGGTGGAATGGTGGTCGTGATGGCATTGGTCGAAGTGGTCGTAGTTGTGGTTGTGGTAAGGGTGACAGTGGCAGTGGTGGTGGAAGTGTTTTTGGTATTGGTGGTGGAGTGGTGGCAGTGATAATGGTGGTAGTAGTGGTGGTGCTGGCGATAGTTCTGGGTCAGGTTACGGCGTCCGCTGCGTCGGCGGCAGCCCATCAGCAGCAGCAGCAGCAGCAGCAGCAGCAGCAGCAGCAGCAGCAGCAGCAGCAGCAGTAGTAGTAGTAGTGGTATCGCATGTGTTTTTAATGACGCAAGATGATACCGTGAAAAGTTAGAGGTGTTTTAAAATGCATACAGATTGTTTCATTAGTAATAGCTCGTAGATCGTCTCCGGCTACACCCGATAGGTGTCAACCCACCTGTTCATTCATTCACTGATAAATTCCCCTCCACCCGAGAAATACTTTGCCTATTGGACTTAATTTTCCCATGGACCTTTTTCCTCCATGGACTTACCTTAATCACCGGACCTATTTCCACCGTGGACTCAGTTTTTTCATGGGGATTAGTTTCCAGACAGATCTGTTTTTCCAGTGGATTAATTATTCCAGTGGACCTACTTCACTCAAGGACCTATGCTCCCCATGGACCAATTTTTTTTTTCTCAAGGAAACTTTAAACATCAACCTTTTTTTCCCCATGAGAATATTTCGACTGTCACCTTATCTTCCCCCAAGAACCTATTTCCTCAATGGACCCATTTTCCCAATGGATCCATTTTCCCCATGGATCCATTGTTCACTACATTTATTTTCTCCATTGACTTAATTCTGTCCATGGATCTATTATACCCATGACCAAATTTTTCTATTTGATCTGTTTTGTTTGTGAACCTATATTCTCTCATTTACCTATCTTTCTTTCCAAAAGGAAACTCCAAATTCGCACATGGACCTATGCACTGCAATGGATCTATTTCCTCTATGGATTTATTTTAACCCATTGGATCCACGTTCCGACTTTGGCCACTTTCCACACAGACGTATTTCCCATGGACCTATCCTCCCACCTGGACTTCGTATATTGAGAGGTTCCTGCCATTTACATTTTCATCCCATGGACCTATTTTCCCATTGCCCAGTCCACCCACCCACCCACACTCACCTATTCAAAGCACCCTGCCCTCTCACCCCAACCAATCCACACCCACCCATCCCACTCACTCTGCCACTTCCACCACCACTACCATTCCACCAACCACCACTGCCACTACCATCACCATCAATTATACGACCAACACCACCACTACCACCGCCACTACCACGATCACCACCACCATCACCATACCACATCACTACCACTACCACAAACCAACACCATTACAACCATCAGTACCACTAGCACACCGACAACCAATACCATTACCACTACCTCCACCACCACCCCACCATACCTCCACCACCACCACCATACCTCCACCACTACCACCACCACCACCATACCTCCACCACTACCACCACCACCACCATACCTCCACCACTACCACCCCACCATACCTCCACCACCACCACCATATCTCCACCACTACCACCATACCTCCACCACTACCACCATACCTCCACCACCACCATTACCTCCAGCACAGTCACCACCAATAACAGTACCACTGCCACCACTATCAACACTACCGCTACCATTGCCACCACTACCATTAACAGTAACTTCATTAGCAGTACCAGCACCACTACTACCACTACCATCACAACTACCACTGCTACCACTATGACCCATTACCATCAATACTACCACCAGCACTACCACAACCATAGCTACCAGTAACACCACTACTACTAGCACCATTACCACTACATCTACCAATACCGCTACCGCTACCATTACTACCACCATTACCAATACAACCACGTCCACCACCACCATCACTAACCGGTATAACAATCACCAGTACCAGTACAACCACCATCACTAACCGGTATAACAATCACCACTACCAGTACCACCACCACAACCACTAATTTTACCATTACCACAACCACCACAACACCACTAGCACTACCACAACCAGATAAAACCACCGCCACTACTAATACAACTGCAACAAGAAGCGGTGCCAAGGCACAGCAAACCCGTCCCCGGCAGTCATTTTGGTGCTGACGTATAACCTCAACAGGATGTCTAGTCAAAGATGTCACCTATAAATTTGAAGTAAATCGGGTAAAAACTGACGATTTTATGCCCATTTGAAATTGTGGGCTCGACCCACCTGACACTGACCTCCCTACCGCTAGCTGAGGGGTGACCCCCCCCCCCGATGTAATGAGGCATGTTGCAGGATGCAAATTTGGAAGATGCACCATTAGGTTTTGGTTTCATGTCGATATGACGTATTTGAAAGGAGTTATGGCGAAAAAACTATTTTATTTTTATTTCTTTGGCCCTACAGCCTGGGCCTTGGCCCAATTTGGCTAAAAATTTAATGAGGTGATCAGAAGGTCATAGCCCATCAACCCTGTAATTTTAGTCAAAATCGCACCAGTAGTTTTCGTGTAATGTTGTTAAGTGTTACTCTCCTCTGCCAGTGGCTAACGTCATTGGCTGGCGCCAGTGGTTTCGTCTGCCGGCACATCTTGGCGCCGGCAGGTGTAGGCCAGTCAGTGTACTCCACCCCCAGCCAATCGGGGCGAGACACCACCTCGTCGGAGTTCTTGGGCTTGGGCCGGGGAATTTGTTCCCAGATTGGGAAATCTAGACACATTTGGGGACAAATCTAAGGAAATGGGCGTTTGGGGGAATATTTAGGGACTTTGGAATATTTATGGGGAATATTTAGGGAATGCGAGTATGTCTGGCTCATATTATACAAATATTAGGTCTTGGAGACAAAAATCTTTCCTGAAAATATAAAAAGGATTGTCAGCTGATTTATGATGCCACATCTTATATCAAGTTTTCATTGGCTATTGAGGTTAGCAATTTCGAACTCCCAGTCATAATCTGCCTACTGTGAACGCGCTCTTTACCAACGTATTTACCAACATCAAGAGCAAACCATGCAGTAAGTTCATGCATCTGAGTGTTATTAAAGTTATGTTTACCGTGTTTTTCTCCATATATGTCATACATACGAGACTAGGAATGGAAGAAAGTTATGAGCTTTAAATAAGATCATAGGAATTAAGGAAATCATTACATGACAATTATTTTATATTGCAATTATGAAACAAAGGACTAGCCTATCTGTTGTGCTACGCATTCGTGGGTCGGTTTCTCGCCCTCAAATACGCAGGCTACAGCGGGTCCCTGTTCTAGACCGGGAGGTAACTCTAAAGAGTAGGACTGAACACAAAAACAAGGCAGTAAGTATTACACACATGTATTCCAGATAATTTCCCAAGGACAATTGTACATCACAAATATATTACAACTGGTTTGGTCGGGGATGGGTTAACTCTTAACACAAATGGAATCTGTCACTATACCGACTGGTAGAAGTATGGTACTATTTACCCAACACTTATGGCACATACAATACACTTATAATTTAAGACACAGGAATGAATTTACTATAATTTCCCAAACCCGTATAGCACTGGACGGCACTGTATATGAGTTACGTTAACACCTGTGTCACAGACACCTGTTGGCCGGAAGTCTATCTCAGGTAGAGTTGCCCGTAGTGATCACTGGCAGGGGGGACTGCGATATTCTGGTATACCCTGACTAACGTGCCTGGACACGGGGGTGGGTGGAGATTTAATGCCCAAAGGGGAGGCACGATGGAAATAACATGTACTCCCTCTGTTGGTCACTGAGGTGTTTCACTTGCGTGCCTGTGGGTTGAGGAGGGAGAGTGTCAATAACAAGGGAATGGCACAACCAACACAATATTAATGTTCTGCTGGTCACAAAGACAGTTCGAGACGCGGGACTCTACCCGGGATATAGGTCAGGGCACGTTTAGCTATTAGGCTCGTCCAATCTTATACTCTGGGCTCCTGGTCACTTAACTCGAGAATACACAGTAGGGGATCACTCGTAAGGTATACGTTAATGCACACAAATATCTGGGTCGAAAGAGCACACACTTATGTAAACTCAAGTCCACTCACTTTGTTACCACTGGTGGGCCCTAGGTTGATTCCTCCGTCCAGAGGAAGGGCAGAGTGGCGCGCCCCTGGACAGGGCCCCACACGTAGTCGTGGGGCTAGTGGCTTGGCCCGAAGAGAGCCAGAAGGCGGGCCTGTTGTCGGGTCTGGGAGAGACTCAAAGAGGCCTCGCCCACAGGTGAGTCGCGCCCTGGTGTTTGGGGCAACTGAGGACCCAGGGCACTGGAACCCGGGATGGCTGGACTGCGGCAACTGCTAGAGGGCGGCGTCGCTGACAGGGTTGTCTCACGGGAACCTCGGGCCGAGGGAGTAGTGGACAGGGCCCATCATTGGCTGTGGGGTCTGCAGGGACTCTGCTTCGGCCACTGTTCACACTGGTGGAGTTGCAGGGAACCAAGACCTCGTGTGAGGCCTTGCCACGGCTTGGGTGAATGGTCCTCTCTGGCTGCAGGTCCTCCTGTAAGAGAGAAGAGGACTGCGGCCTGCTTTACACCCGGCCCGACGTGACTAATGGCCAACGTCGTGGTACCACAGGGGACATCAGCTTCAAGGCGGCTAGTGGCCTGCCCTACCTCTGGCCCGACGTGACTTATGGCTGATGTCAGAGGGGCACAGGAGGTGGTAGCTCTGGTACGGCTAATGGCCCGTACTGGTGAGCTGGGAGCACTAGTAGCAGAGGGACGGACTGTGGCAGATCCTGCCTCGTACCCAGTATGGCTTATGGCCGATACTGCGGCGCCACTCTGGGGGGAACGCCTACAGGAGTCGGACGACTTATGGCCTGTCCTGCCCGGCCGACACGCGTCCGTGCCGCGGCCCTGTGGCAGGGATGCGACTGGGGAACAGACTGTGGCCAGTTCTGTCCCGTACCCGGTATGACTGTGGCTGATACCGCGGCGTTGCGTGGAGTTGTAAACTCCACTCCTTACTTGGTGAGTGGAGTTCCGGCCGGAGACTAGGTGCCGGCGACTGCTACCTTTCCGGGTCACCACCTGGGCGCAAGAGGGGCGCCGGGATGTGATACAGGTGCGCCGTTCCTGTTCCCAGCCGGTCTGTGTCAGCGGTGGTCCCCCGGTGGTACTGGGGGGGTTTGGGGTGCTGGTGTCGTCTGCTCCGGCCGTCACGTTGTCTGTGGCTCCAACCCCTAACTCCTGCATTTCACTGTCAATACATGCAGGTACTAAATTATTTATTGTATTATACTTTATGGTTTCAGCAAATGTATAAATTTATTATAAATTTTGTTTAACCAGACCACTGAGTCCAAACACGACTCTCATAGGGTTGAATGAAAAACACAATAAGACTTTTATTTCAACATTATATAAGGAAAATAGATATTGGGAATTTTGGTCCAATCTAGGGAATTTTCATCCCTAGTCTAGGGAATTCTTGATCTGAACTTGTGGGAACGCTGGTGCCGGGTGGTTCAGTTAGAACGAGCCACACTTAGCTACACACCCAGTCCTTAATCTGTATAGTTTCTTATTTTGTTTTTCGTTAGTTTGTGTTTATTTTTACTTGAGTTGACCACAGTGGTTTACACGATAAAGTTCAGCCCCATGTCATTTTGTTCGATTTTCTAATTGTACAATAAGTTAAGTTGTTTTGGTGTTAGGTATTTATTTGTCACAGTAGTAAGTTAATTTTGTATTTATTAGTTTCTAAATCATCCTTGGTTTTCTTTCACTTGAGATTTTATCTTTTCTTGTAACAAGCTGTGCTAAACGAACCTGGTCTCGAGTTCACGATATTTGACATCAGAAATCGCACTTGAACTCAGGGTCGTTACAACAGACAGACAGACAGACAAACCGAGTGAAAATACCCATCCCCGAGCGCCTCTGGAGCGGGGACAGGTAATTACAGGTACAACAGCTGATACTAAATACTCTATAAAACTACATTTGCAACTACAACTACCTCAGTTGATATTATTGCATCTATAGCTACTGGGTATACTGCTACCGTTACTGCTACTACTAGTCTTGCTGCTGCTGCTGTTGCTACAATAAATGACTGGAGGGGGTAAAACCAACCATACACTTGAAATACTTTATTATAATTTGCAAAGGATCAGATGATTAAATACGTCTCTAATTAATTATACTTGTCTAGGTAAGCTCAGCTTTACTCTGAATAACCAGTCACGGTTGCCAACTTGGCGACTTTGACGCAAGATTTGGCAACTTTTGCAGTCGCTTTGCTACTTTTCTGCCATTTAGCGACTTGGCGACATTTAGCTACTTTCTCTCTTGTTTGGCGACACTATTGGCATTTTTTTTTTTTTTTCAAACCAAGACAAGAACAAATAATATAATAACACCAGCTTAAGAAAAAAAGTTACTATAAATAAAATGGGCACACGACATCTATAGCGATCGTTCGTGTCCCTGGACCACTCACTATGACCGTCCTGATCTGATCCTGTTAGAATCACTGACCTTCATAAATATGGAGAGGCAGTCTCCGTGGCGGGGCTGTTACTTTACAGTCGCCATACAAACTCCCACACTCATCGCCTCCACCATGGTAATGCAACTGGAACACTGTTCTTAGCTTAATGTCTCAATGCTGCCTTTATGTATACGTAATGCAAACTTATGTATAGATTATGATTTTTTCTGCCAAGTTCTAAGAATTATATGGGATACATTTAGCCAAATGTATGAATAAAAAAACATCATAGGTTGTTGCAATGCAGAACATACATTTCTTTTTCTTTATGACTTCCTTTAACCTAACGTCTGTTTAATTATGATAGTAAAGATGAAACTTAGGTCAATGGAAAGAGCACATAATTATATGACAACAATGTATATTTCGCCATTATAAAGTATATAAGTACATACAGTAAAAAAGTGTCATAATATACACACACATACTTCCATAATTCTTTCCTACTGCCTTCTTACTTTAGTATCAATAGCCTCCTCCGTGATGGATTTCTTTGCGATATACCATGGATTATAATACAGTGATACTGTACCAGTTTTATTAATTTGTGAACATGATTGTCATCACACGAGATGTCAAAACATATGGGTTTTTAGAGAAACAAACATTCTCTGTATAATAATGCAGCGTGAGATGTATAACACAGCAATGGAAAAACTACTGTCATATGCTGATGTTAAGAAATTCTTTTTCTTTTGCAAAATTTTAAAGCATTTCTCAGTTTCATGACAGATTCTAGCTACACTCACTTGCATTGAGGAGGCCTTCACTGTCTCTCCTGTCTATAATAGTGCCCAGATAACTATTGCCTTTAGTTGCTGATATAAAGTTTTTTTTTTTTTTAATATAAGAAATTAGTGATCATCGAAACACTGAGCAGTATACGAGTATTAAAACTCTCTCTCTCTCTCTCTCTCTCTCTCTCTGTCTGTCTTTGAACACATTTAAAAAAAATATGCGATGCGAATATCCTGCATGTTGCACGGATTTAAACAAGTGTATTGTGTTTATCAGTAATCTCATAGTCATAGTAGCCTATTAGCAACAATAGATATGTCTTAAACTATGAAATGTAATTCCATCTATATTCAATGAATTCCTGTGCCTATTTTTGCGTCCGTTGGCTGTCCGGTGGACGTTGGCACTACGAGTATATTTTCTGAACTCATTGGCTGATTTCAAAGGGCGCGGATGCCAGACGGTAGGTTTCAACATGGCTGCCACTACACCAGCGCTGCCCTGACGGCTATGCGACTCAACCACTGACCTCTATAATATGGAGTGGCCATCTCCACAGCCAGAGTGTAGCTTTGGCCGCCTTATTGAAACACCACTCGTCGCTGTTGCTTACATAAGCTAAGCAGTGGGCTATGGCACTATATTTTCCGAATTCACCGGCTGATTTCAAAAGACGTGGGCGTCGGTGGTGTAGATAAACATCTCCTGGGCCCCTGGCGTGGTGCTACCTATGAGAAAGCCTCTCCATACTATAGAGTTCATTGGATTCAACCCATGAGACAGCCTCTCGATGTTATAGAGCTCAATGATTTCGCCCTTTGCTCACTCGCAGACTATGGCTAGCCTTTCGTAGGGAACGTTATTATGACTGTTGAATGCCCTTCATAACATGTCTTATTAGGAAACGATGAGAAGTACAGCCAGTGTTCTCGAGCTGAGTGGTTCAGTGACTAAAAGCGGCTTACTAGACTAGGAGACGACACTAAGAGCAACTGCAAATATTGCAACTGTCCCTTGAATGCAAAACTGACATTTAAAAACCCCACAACACTACCAAACACAGAAACGATGAAGAACCATTTAGCTCTGAGGGGCAACGGGTTATTCCGTCTGAAAAATAAGTAATGACACAAGAAAATCGGAGGGCCGAGAAGCTATTCATAGCTGAACATTGTGTACTGCGTGTAGCAGACCACTTCTCAGAGGTATGCAAAGTGTTTCAGTGACAGCAAATTGAAATAGATTTTTTCTTATTTAGTCATATCATATAAACAAAGTATTCACATAAACTGTAATATGTTTGTATTGGCTGAGCCTTTTGAGAGCATAACGCTCCTAAAGGCACCTTTATGATACACACATTGTGGCTCCTCTAGCTGACGATATTAAGGTTTACATGTATTAGTAGATATGCATTCATACACAAACATATACATATATTTTCTTTCATTCACATACAGTCACATGCCTACATACTTGTATGCATGAACACATTATACATACATATCCTGTACACGTACACATATACTCTCAAATACATGAAAAAGTACCAATAAAGAAAAGAAACAGGTACATATTCGTACTTAAAAAAGGGGGGGGGGGAATTTTTTGTGTTTGATGTCCGTTCTCCGATCTTTGTTAATTTCGTCACTATTAAAGTTTTGAAGCTGATTTCATATTTGAATTTATTTTTGGGGAGAAATGTTTTTTTTTAAAAGTTGGGTTAGGCTAGTTAATAATAACAATTATGTTAGTTAATAATAATAAAGAATAATATTTAAGCACATCACTTATTTCAGCTTAAAAAACTGTATGAGTGACGAAATTTGCATAGAAATGAGAGAACGTGCACCAAACACAAAAGGTCCAAGATACGAAAACACGGACCTATCCAAGATTTTGCAGCGCATTTCTGAGCATAAGCTTAACGTCAAACAAACATTGAAATTTTGATGTGAAATGTTATACTTAAATATTATTTGTTATTATTATTAACTAACCTAATAGTATTATAAACTAACCTAATAGTATTATAAACTAACCTAACCTAACTTTTTACAAAATAAATCCTCCCAAAAAATATATTCAAATCTGGAATTAGCTTAAAAAATTGTACTAGTGACAAAATTTATATAAAAATCGGAGAACGTGCACCAAACACAAACGAGCCCCCAGAAAAAAAAAAAAAATGACTTACAATTAATTGCCCTTGCATATAGTAAGATTTCCTATGCATGTAAACATATAAACATTCAAAAATCGAAACATGAGCTGAGGTATAATTATACTGTTACGGCCTCATCCCACACTGCCACAGACTCCAACAGTAAAGGGGACGTTGCCCAGTGAGTTGTTCTTCCTATGATCAGCCTTTTGGTGTACAGCACACAAACTTAACTAAGGCGAAAATAAACACTGGCTTTAAGTCTTTATTTTTCAGATAATTACACTCAGTGCTTACCAACT
>JAGKTI010036598.1:0-11042 GCA_018397915.1 Birgus latro
GTCCCATTCATATGAAAAAAGAAAATGTTGGCTTCTCCGGACTAGATGTGGCAGCATCACTAGAGGTCACAGACCTGAGAGAACCACACCCAAAGTGATTTGACAGAATAGAGGGACCAGTTACAAATTGGTGGACAAGACAATAGTGTGTTGAGCTGGAAACTTCTGGCTCTGCACCAATGTTTGATCTGTCAAAGCAGTATATTTCTCTCAAGAGCCAGCCCTTGATACCACAACTCTAAAGCTTGTTATCTGACTCCACTATACAAGGTGTAATGCTACATTAATTACCAGATATTAACTCCTTTATATCATACCCTGAATGAAAGATAATAGATAAATAAAGTGACCACCACTTTGTATTTTATTCTCCTCCTATCTACCCTCCCTCCCCTCCCTCACCCCACCCCCACACCATCGTTCATCCCCCCACCCACGTTCCCTTCTCTCTCTGGCCCCTCCCTCTCAGCTCCTCTTAATCTACTGCGAATTGCTGTGCATAAAGCAGCCAGCCTAAGCCATGGAGTACCAGAGGATAGGTGATTATGACCACAACTATAATGTGTTTTTTCCCTTATTACTGCATTAGAAATAAAACAGACTAAAATCATTCCTTTTGTTTACTAAATAAAAGGTGTAAAATGAAAAACATTGGCATTTTTTCATCTTTACTGAATATTTTTGGAATAACGAAGGTGGTCAGGAACCTAACCCCCCCATTTCTTAACAATCATATGGGAAAGATAGATTTGTTATTCGACCAATTCATGGAGAGGTGTATTACTGTATTACCGGGGGAGAAGATGTATTACTGTATTACCGGGGGAGAGGTGCATTACTGTATTACTGTAGTGTATCACTACATAATTGTGTTTTATGCTTAATTTTCATCTTTAACTCATAAGAAAGTTTTTAGAAAGGAGGGTCAATATGGATAGTAACATAATATCTGGCTTGACGCCAAATAATGAGCTGATGGGGGGTACTATGCAATATCCAGCATTTCACATTACTCGGCATAGGGCTTAGCTGAATTACGATGGACAGTTGAGAGTTTACTGTACAGGTAATACATCAAACTCTCGATTTTCGACCGATTGTTATTTGACAATTCCTTGTTGCGACATTTAAAAATCTATACCCTTTTTTGTTGTTCAATATGGTTATCCCCGCCATTTCGACAATTCAAACCGGCTGAGCAGCCTGTCTCCTGCGCTCTGCCCTGCTGATCAGTTGCCTGCATTTCGTTTTGGCCTTGTCTCCACCCAAGGCACCTACTATTACCCCTGTCAAGCGCAGTCATGTGCTCACCAACCTGAGTGAATGTTTCACCATCGCATGGTCAGATGATGATGGTGGTTGCCAGATCTTAAATTGGTCACATTACCAAACTTCTCAATTTTCATTACCAAATTTAACCTTTCATTACCAAATTATTAAAGCAAGCATTTATTCTTCACTAATTATATATATACAAGTGGAAATACACTCTCCTTATAATTAGCAGCATGTTGATTATTTTCATGCTATGTAGGCTAGCAGATTAATCAATGAGGGCAGACAATCCACCGTCTCCATCCTCTGTATCTTCATACGTGTGAAAAATCCGTTTGGTAATGGATCCTGCTGATTCATTACCAACAAATATTTCATTACCAAACTGGCCCAAATTTGGTAATGAAAAATACGAAATGGCAACCCTGGAGACAATTGCGCCAATGGCTGACGAACCCTCTCAATGCACGGTACTGTTCTGGTGCCAGTTTTATGGAATGCACATCTTAATTTGCACTATGTTGGGTAGGTTATAATCAGTGGGGGGTCCTGGGGGTGAAGACTCCCAGTAAGGTTTCAGCGCTTCCAGTTAGGCTTCCACTGCTATCTATGATTTTAAATTGAATACATTTAAAGTTTGTTTGGTGTGGTGACGTCATGTCCAGTCAGCAGGATCGTCTATAAACATGCTATCGAAGGCATTCCGGTGGCTTTCTTTAATACTGCTAAGTAGGTAAATTTTGTTTCTCCAATATTTTTTAATCGAAAATCAAACGTCAATCATCTAAGGAGTGTGTAGTACTAAAATAACTTTCCTAGAGAATGTAGGTCTATAAGAGAACACCTCAAATCCCTGTGTCACTTTCGTTCATATAAATCGGTAATTCTTCTAAGTTTATTGAATATTTTTGAGTGATGAAGATGGTCAGGAACCTAACCCCACTACTTCTCAACAATCTTATGGGAAAAATCAGTGAATTCGACCAATTCATTGCACAACCACTTTTATGGAATGTATCCCTGTCGAATAGTGGGGGATAGGTGTACAGTATACTGTAATGCTTGTTCCAAATACAAGGTCAGAAATGTTTACCATATGATTTGATGACTCATGGAGGTCTTATCATCACCATCATCATCATCATCATCCAGACCTCCTTTCCCACCCTAGGGCTGGGTGAAGAGTAGCAACGTCCAGACAGCCTAAGTTTGCCCAATTCAATGGGCAACACTTCCATTCACTCATCATTCATTCCCAAGGAATCCTGGCTCTATCTAATATGCCAAAAACATTCACCACATTCTGTACCTTCACATATACCTACCTGATAGTCAATTCACAAGCTGTCACGTTAAAAACGGGTGCCAAATCCCTGCTTATGCGCTTCTCCAAACAAAATTCATCCAGCCAGCTCGGTCTCTTGCCAGTCCCTTAGCCTCACCAACTTCCAAACCTCTCCTCCTCACACACTCTTCCACCATATCTCTCCACCTTCTTCTTGGCCTACCTCACCTTCACCATCCTTCAGATTTGCTCAGATGTACCTTTTTCACCACTCAATTGTCATCCATTTTCTCCACATGACCAAAGTATCTCAGTACACTCTCTTTGATTCTAGTGTCCACAGACTTCCTCATTCCGCATCTTTCACGGATCAAATTATTCCGTATCCTATCAACTCTCCGTACTCCACATACATTCCTCAGCTGTCCCATCTCCACTGCTCTTACTTTTGACTATTCATTTTCATGCCACACCATAGTCTTAAATACATATGTTAAAGCTGGCACTAACACTCCTTCATGTAGCTAAGCCTAGCAAAGTTTCAACACTCAAGTCATTTTTTATCAAGGTCATCATAGCACCAGTTACTTTCCTTCCTTGTGTCATTCTACTTTCCACTTCTTTTGAACATTTGCTTCTCTTTTCTATCACTGTACCCAGGTATTTGAACTCTCTCACCAATTCCAGTCTCATTCCATTTACTGTAACATCATAGGTGACTGGGAGTCACCTTCTCTCTCAATAACCATCACTTTACTCTTTACTACATTTACTCTCAAGGTACGATGCTCACAAACATCTACAAAACTCTGCATTAGTTTAACAAGCTCTTGTCTGAAATTTGCAAGCAGCACTGCATCATTAGCATACAGCAAATCTGAGATGTTCCATCCATCACCATTCATTATTGTCATCCCTCTCTCCATTCCTTTCATTTCGTTTCGTTTTTTGAAGGCTCCAACATGCTTGCATGCATCGGCCTTGGTCACCTAATGGTGGCTCTCCATGCTGCTCGATCCCTGGCAGTCTCCCTGTTCAGTCCCTTAACCCTTAAGTCACGCTTAATGACGTCGTCCCATGTCCTTCTCGGTCTACCCCTCCCCCAATATTAACACTTCTCACCCTTTGTACCCAATTATCATCCCCCATCCTCTCCACATGTCCAAACCACCTCAGCCTACCTGTCCTCATCACAACAGCAATACACTCCAGTCCCATCCTACCTCTCAACTCTTCAATCATAAACCCAGCCCCCCCAGGCCTTGCACGCAGTCCCATCCTACCTCTCAACTCTTCCATCGTAAACCCAGCCCCCCCAGGCCTTGCACGCAGGGACGCACTGCACATCCACCTAATCATTGTCATTTCTGTACGTTTAAACCTGCGAATATCCTCTTCCCTTACTGCCCAGGTCTCACTACCATACAGCATCACACTCCTAACACATGACACATACAAAGATCCCTTAGCACAGAGGGAGGGCCCTCTCAATGTCAGAAGAGGCAACAGCTCCCTGAACTTTTTCCAATCACTCCTCACTCTAGTCACAGAGCAAGCTCCTTCCCACCTCCAGCACATAACATGTCTCCCAATCAAAACTCTTCCACACACTCCAGAGACTCACCAGCAAGTTCAATCCTTCCACACTTGGCAATATCCACGTGCTCTCCCCGACATACCGCACACATGAAATCAGCATTATCTCACAGTCTACCTCTAATACCACTATATCTCTTATGCACCCATTTATCACAGACACTGCAAAAGATGGCATTACTTCCCACTCCCTTTCAATCTCAGTAAATCTTCGAATCTCATCTTGCCACCTCGTCCTCTGCCTGCTTCTTCCTCTAACTCCATCTCTGGGCTGCCATTCAGTTACACTGGTTTTCCATCTGTTATCTGATCTACAAAGGAAATGGCCTGCCCACATCCTTTTATGCTTTTTTATTGTAGTAACTATATCTTCTACTTTTATCTGTTCACTTACAAAGGAGGCTCACTTTTTCTCTCTCCGTGACCCCTAACAAAATCCATACCACTCCTTTCTAAGCAGTCCTTAGTTTTACGTTCCAATTATTTTGCTAGACTCCATGCTTCTGTTCCATAAATTCGAACAGGAAAGACAGACTGATTAAACCTGTATAGCCATCTTTTTTGGCACTATGGTAATTGCTTATCCTTTATGTAGTTGCCTCATTTATCAGAAGCACTCCATTCCATTCTTATTCTTCACTTGACTTCAGTGTCATGGACTGGGTCTGCCTGAACGGCTTGCTCTAGATATAAGTAATCCCTCCACTATCCGACAAAATAGAGCTAGAGGCATGTCCGGATATTGGTCTTATCCGGATATTGATCTTGTCCGGATATTGGCCCTGAAGCTCCAGCACTGGTCATTCATGACCCTAACCTAGCCTAGCCTAAATCAGAAAACCACATACCTACCTCCCTACCGGACATGCATAGCACTTATTTAAGTCCCCTTTCACATAAATAATGCACACAAAGCATGAATTAACTGAATTTTAACCAAAAAATGATGATTTAGAGGTGAGTAAAGCATAGGTGCTCACAACTTGCCAGCAAGTGTAAGAATCAGACAAGGAAATCACTATGAAAACCACCCTTTCCCACACCATATGCATTAAATAATGGACACAAAGCATGAATTCATTGAATTTTTACCCAAAAATGATGATTTTCAGGTAAGTAAGGCATAGATATTCATGAGTTGGCAGCTTAGTGTAAATAAGTATCGGGCGTGGCAGTCACTATGAAAATCATCATTTCTCACATCTTTTGCACTAAAATATGGGATACAAAGCATCAAATAATAAACTGTTACCAGAAAAAGAGTTAGGTATGGCAAAGGTGTTCACTGTTCACCAACAGCACCAGTCATTCTTGACCCTAAACTAACCTAACCTAAATCAGAAAACCACCTACCTACCTCCCTCCCAGACATGCATAGCACTTAATTAAGACCTCATTCACATAAATAATTGGCACAAAGCATGAATTAATCGAATTTTAACCCAAAAATGATGAATATGAGGTGAGTAAGGCAGGGGTGTTCACGAGTTGGCAGGTTAGTGTAAGTAAGTATCGGACGTGGCTATCAATATGAAACTCATCATTTCTCATATCTTACGCACTAAAATATGGGATACAAAGCATCAAATAAATAAACTGTTACCAGAAAAAGAGTTAGGTATGGCAAAGGTGTTCACTGTTCACCAACAACACTGGTCATTCTTGACCCTAACCTAACCTAACCTAAATCAGAAAACCACCTACCTACCTCCCTCCTGGACATGCATAGCACTCAAGACCCCATTCACATAAATAATTGGCACAAAGCATGAATTAATCACATTTTAACCCAAAAATGATGAATATGAGGTGAGTAAGACAGCTCACGAGTTGGCAGCTTAATGTAAGTAAGCGTCGGACGTGGCTATCACTATGAAAATCATCATTTCTCATATCTTATGCACTAAAATATGGGATACAAAGCATCAAATAAATAAATTGTTACCAGAAAAAGAGTTAGGTATGGCAAAGGTGTTCACTGTTCACCAACAACACTGGTCATTCTTGACCCTAACCTAACCTAACCTAAATCAGAAAACCACCTACCTACCTCCCTCCTGGACATGCATAGCACTTAATTAAGACCCCATTCACATAAATAATTGGCACAAAGCATGAATTAATCGAATTTTAACCCAAAAATGATGATTTTGAGGTGAGTAAGGCAGACATGATTATTACTGAGAAAATCACCTTTTCACAGCCTATGCACTCAAATATGGGACACAAAGCATGAAGTAATTAAAATGTAACCAGAAAAATTATGATTTAGAGGTGTGTGGGGCAAAAATGTTCACCAGTTGACTAGATAGTGAACGTATGTAAGAGACATGGTAATCACTGAGAAAATCACCTCTTTCACAGCCTGTGCACTGAAATATGGGACCCAAAGCATGAAGTAAATAAAATGTAACCAGAAAAATTATGATTTAGAGGTGTGTGGAGCAAAAATGTTCACCAGTTGACTAGATAGTGAACGTATGTAAGAGACATGGTAATCACTGAGAAAATCACCTCTTCCACAGCCAGTGCACTCAAATATGGGACACAAAGCATGAAGTAAATAAAATGTAACCAGAGAATGAGGATATAGAAGTGATTATGGAAAATATTTAGCAGTTGACAATGTTTACTTACAGTCCATGATTGTTGTTTACCCTCATCTCTAAGGTTTTTACAGTGGTCATAATTGCTCTTGAAGCATGTCCAGTAATCCAGTGTTTAACTACATTTAATCTTTAGCACTGTGACTTTTGATTATTTAAACAAGAACGAAAATACCACAAACAAGCGGACAGCCGTCCATTGTTCATGGGAGTTGAGCCAGAACTAGTAGGAGGGAGATTGATCGGGAAGGGAGCTAGTTGCCGCGGGCGGGAAATTCAAACTGACGCGGTCGTAAAAAATTGGATTTTTTTTTTTGGTGCAATTTGGGGGTTTCAGCCATCGGCCCATGATGTCCGAATAGTGAGGTGTCCGGATAGTGGACGTCCGGATAGTAGAGGGATTACTGTATTCCTCAGCACCAGGGACTGAACAGGGAGGCTGCCAGGGATCGAGCAGAGTGGAGAGCCGCCATTAGGTGACCAAGGCCGATGCATGCAAGCATGTTGGAGCCTTCAAAAACGAAACGAAACGAAACAAAACATACTGGCAATCTTCATCTTTTTCATATACATTTTCAAACCTCCCTTCAGTCTCCTTATTCAGGCTGCACATTATTTCTTGTTCCTGGTGGTGGGTGGAAGCAACCGTCATTCACTCACTTGATATAGTGCTCCCTACTTCCTCCTTCACCAAAATTATATTTTTCTGTATCTGCCCTTCTCCCTTCCTTCCTGTTACTTCTTTGAAAACTCCTCTTCTCCACTTCTGGTAGCTCTACACCAATATGTATGTTCAAAAAATACTGCTGTCTGGTTTATGCATTAACAGCTTCCTGTTGGCTGAATGGATGGCGACCACTGACACTAGAAGTTTTTTTTTTTTATGCAAGGAAGAAGGAACCAAAGGCCGTGGGACTGCAAACTATTCCTTCCAAGAACAAACAAAAACAATACAAAAAGAAAGCCATATTCAAGATCCATTATTCATTTCGAGATGCCTGGACACACTGCGTTTGAAGGACTGGAGATTGTAGGAAGTAGGAAATACAAACAGAGGAAGACTGTTCCAGAGTTCACCGGTTGCATAAATGAAGGACTGGGAATAATGGTTAACTCTTGCATTAGAGAGCTGGACAGAAAAGGGATAAGAGGTTGTTGCTAGACAGGTGCTACGTGCCCGTCGTAGAGGTGGAGGGATGCAAGCGCCAGTTCAGAGGAACAGCAGCCACTGAAGTAGCGATAGAAAAGAGATAAAGATGCAACAGTGCGGTGAAGACACAGAGGTTGAAGGGAGCTAGTAAGAGGAGGAGAGCTAATGAGACAAAAAGCCTTTGACTCCACCCTATTGAGAAGGGCTGCATGTGGGGAGCTTCCCCACACATGAGAGTTGTACTCTAAACAGAGGCAAATAAAACCCGTGTACAAAGTCAACAACTGTGCAGGGGTAAAGAAGGTTCGGAGTCGGCTTAGCACACCTAATCTCTTGGAAGCAGATTTCACAAGAGATGTAATATGTTCCTTCCATGATAAATCCCTAGTGAATGAAACCCCAAGCATGTTTAAGGATGACGCAGGAGTGAGCTGTACATTATTAAACATCAGTGGGTACTTCTGTGGAAGATTTTGGCGGGTTGTTGGGTGTAAGAACTGAGTCTTTGATGCATTAAAAACAAGATTATTTTTACCCCAGTCAAAGATATGAGCCAAGTCAGACATTAGGTGTGCCATAGCCTCATCCCTTGTTTGCTGAAGTAACTGCTGAGACGGACGTTGCGGGAACCAAATGGAAAGGTGAAGGGTGGAATCATCAGCGTACGAGTGGATAGGGTTAGAGGTACAGCTTAGAAGATCACTGATGAATAAAAGGAAGAGAGTTGGTGATAGGACAGAACCCTGAGGAACACCACTGTTGATAGATCTAGCAGAAGAGCGATGGCCGTCTACAACAGCAGCTATAGAATGACCAGAAAGGAAGCTAGAGATGAAGGCACAGATAGAAGGATAGAAACAGTAAGAGGGCAGTTTAGAAATTAAAGATTTATGCCAGATTCAATCGAAAGCCTTTGAGATGTCAAGTGCAATGGCAAAGCTTTCGCCAAAGTCCCGAAAGGAGGATGACCAGGAGTCCGAAAGGTAGGTGAGAAGATCACCAGTGGAACATCCCTGACAGAACCCATACTGACGATCAGAAAGAAGGTTGTCATAGGAAAGATGCTTTAAAATTTTTCTGTTAAGAACTGACGCAAACACTTTTGAAACACAGGATGTTAAAGCAATTGGACGATAGTTAGAGGGTTAGGAATGGTCACCCTTCTTTGGGACTGGCTGAATGAGAGCAAACTTCCAGCAAGAAGGAAAGGTACAAGTTGACAGACAAAGGCGAAAGAGTTTACCTAGGCAGGATGTAAGCACTGAAGGACAATTCTTGAGGACAACAGGAGGGACCCCATCAGGCCCATATGCCTTGTTAGTATTGAGACCAGTGATGGCTGTAATTACATCAGCTGAAGAAATTTTAATGTCAGCCATAAGGAAGTCAGAGGGGGGAAGTGATGGAGGAACAGCACCGGAATCGTCTAAGGTGGAATTGGAGGAGAAAGTCTGAGCGAAGAGATCTGCTTTATCAGTAGGAGAAACAGCTACAGAGCCATCAGAGTAGAAAAGATGAGGGAAGGATGATGAGGTAAAGTTGTTAGAAAGATTTCTGGCAAGGTGCCAAAAGGAGCGTGAAGAATTTGAGTTGGAGAGTTGAGAACATTTAGTGCGGATGAAATTATTTTTAGCAGAGTGAAGAACAGACTTAGCACAATTCCGGGCAGAAACATAAGAAAGATGTGATTCAGGGGTGGGTTGGCTCCGGTACCTTTTGTAGGCCCTCTCCTTGTTGCAGACAGCATTAGAACAAGCGTGATTAAACCAAGGCTTTCTTGCATTAGACAAAGGATATGGTGGTGGGTGGAAGCAACCATCATTCACTCACTTGATATAGTGCTCTCTACTTCCTCCTTCACCAATATTAAATTTTTCTGTATCTGCCCTTCTCCCTTCCTTCCTTTACTTCTTTGAAAACTCCTCTTCTCCACTTCTGGTAGCTCTAAACCAATATGTATGTTCAAAAAGTACTGCTGTCTGGTTTATGCATTAACAGCTTCCCGTTGGCTGAATGGATAGTGACCAATGACTCTGGAAGGTACTACCTTCAGAGCGAAGTGTGGCTACAACCTTGGTAACTAACAAAGTGACCATCATTCTCAGACACGAAACTCAGCAACAACAGAAAGTCCCTCTCAAATTTACAAATTTTATCACATACCTCAGATTTCCTTTATCTCAACAGTTTCCAGCAACCGAAGGAAGTAATTCGCCAGCTTTGGCATTTTAGCTTTCAGTCCATGAAAAACATTAGCTATAACATGGGCAAATTTAATACAGTGCACCCTCACACAATGCGAATTTATGGGCGGCAGAAACTCTCGCATTCTATGATTTCACACTGTGTGAACCAAAGAACTTATGGGAAAAATGGTATATGGTGGACAGCCTACCCAGGTCTTGGTCTTCGGGTCCCCTTCCAGCTTACTCTACCCCGCTAATACTTTGTCTAACAGTACTTTAAGCTGGATCAACAAATAAAACAACAAATAGAACACCATGTACCTTTATTTAAGTGACTTCTGGGCTTGTTAAGTAGGGAGGGGGTGGGTGGGTATTCAAGGCTCGAGGCATTTACTCTTGCCCCGCGGGACAGAGCAACCCATTGTCACTCTCACTGTCAGAGCTGAGGTCTCATGGAGGTGCCATAAAGCCTTCAGAGTCAACACCTGTGACCAAGATGAACACGTGAGTACTGCTAGGATGCTAAAACGGACCACAAGATGCGAGGTACAACATTCGTTCTTGCGGCAACATGGAGGAGAAGCGTTTGTTTAGCCAGGAACAGATGACCAGCCGCCCGCCATTTTGAACCTGGCTCATTGCCAGCCACCTGCCTTCATGTGATGACTCGCATTGTGCAGCCCAACACTCATAGAAATGGCAGGAAGTCCATTTTTGCCTTGGAATCATACAGCCGATTCGCATGTTGGGAAGTTCGATTCGCAGATTTCACGTTTCGTTTCGTTTTTCGTTTTCGTTTTGTTTCGTTTCGTTTTTGAAGGCTCCAACATGCTTGCATGTGTCGGCCTTGGTCACCTAATGGCGGCTCTCCACGCTGCTCGATCTCTGGCAGCCTCCCTATTCAGTCCCTTAACCCTTAAGTCACATTTAATGACCTCGTCCCA